>CM045732.1:41062347-41147347 GCA_024760905.1 Plotosus lineatus | reverse complement strand
ATTGGACTACTGTTGGTCGAAGAAGGAGAGGCGGGAGGCGTGTCCATAGGCAGAGAGAAAAGAGGAAAAGCACGAGTCTAGGACTGAGAGTAGGGACTTTGAATGTTGGAACTATGCAAGGAAAAGATAGAGAGCTGGCTGACATGATGCAGAGGAGGAACGTGGACATACTGTGTGTTCAGGAGACCAGGTGGAAAGGTAGCAAAGCTAAAAGCTTAGGAGCAGGGTTTAAGCTGTTTTATCATAGTGTGGATGGGAAGAGAAATGGAATAGGAGTCATCTGGAAGGAGGAGTTGGTCAGGAATGTTCTAGAAGTGAAAAGAGTGTCAGACAGAGTGATGAGTCTCAAGTTAGAAATTGAAGGTGTGATGTTCAATGTTGTTAGTGTTTATGCCCCACAGACAGGCTGTGAGCTAAAAGAGAAGGAGAGATTCTGAAGTGAGTTAGATTAAGTGATGCAGAATACCTCCAGAGGTGAAAGAGTGGTCATTGGTGCAGACTTCAATAGACATGTTGGTGCAGGCAACAGAGGGAACGAGGAAGTGATGGGCAGGTTTGGTATCCAGGACAGGAACACAGAAGGACAGATGTTGATCGATTTTGCAAAAAGGATGGAAATGGCTGTGGTGAATACTTTCTTCAAGAAGAAACAGGAGCATAGGGTGACCTATAGAAGTGGAGGCAGGAGCACACAGGTAGACTACATCTTGGGTAGGCGATGTAATTTGAAGGAAGTCAGTGACTGCAAAGTAGTAGTAGTGAGAGTGTTGCCAAACAGCATAGGATTGTGGTATGCAGGATGACGCTGATGGTGCAGAAGGTGAAGAAGGCAAAGGCAGAGCAGAAAACAAAGTGGTGGAAGTTGAAAAAGGAAGAGGGTTGTGTTGTCTTCAAGGAGAAGTTGAAACAGGCTTTGGGGGGTCAGAAAGTGCTTCCAGATGACTGGACAACCACAGGAAATGTGATCAGATACACAGGTAGGAAAGTACTTGGTGTGTCCTCTGGAAGGAAAGTAAATAAGGAGACTTGGTGGTGGAATAAGGAAGTGCAGGAGTGTGTACAAAGGAAGAGGTTAGCTAAGAAGAAGTGGGACATTGAGAGGACCGAAGAGAGTAAACAGGAGTACAGGGACACACAGTGTAAGGCAAAAGTAGCAGTGGCTAATGCCAAACAGAGGGCGTATGATGACTTGTATGATAGGTTGGACAGTAAAGAGGGAGAAAATGATCTATACAGGTTGGCACAGCAGAGAAATAGAGATGGGAAGGACGTGCAGAAAGTTAGATTGATAAAAGACAGAGAGGGAAATGTATTTACTGATGACAGAAGTGTGCTGGGAATATGGAAAGAGTACTTTGAAGAGCTGATGAATGAGGAAAATGAGAGAGAGAAAAAAGAGTAGAAGAGGTGACCATTGAGGAGCAAGAAGTAGCAAAGATTAGTAAGGGTGAGGTGAGGAGGGCACCGAAGAGGATGAAGAATGGAAAGGCAGTTGGTCCTGATGATATACCTGTGGAGGTATGGAAGTGTCTAGGAGCGGTAGCAGTAGATTTTCTGACAAGAACATTCAACAAGGTCTTAGAGAGTGATCAGATGCCAGAGGAATGGAGGAGAAGTGTGCTGGTGCCCATTTTTAAGAACAAGGGAGACGTGCATAGTTGTGGCAACTACAGACGGATAAAGTTGATGAGCCATACGATGAAGTTATGGGAAAGAATAGTGGAAGCCAGAATAAGGGCAGAGGTCAGCATTTGTGAACAACAGTTTGGTTTCATGCCAAGAAAGAGCCCCACAGATGCAATGTTTGCTTTGAGGATGTTAATAGAGAAGTACAGAGAAGGTCAGAGGGAACTGCATTGTGCCTTTGTGGATCTGGAAAAAGCATATGACAGGGTGCCAAGAGAAGAATACTGTGGTATTGCATGAGGAAGTCTGGAGTGGCAGAGAAGTATGTTAGAGTGGTGCAGGACATGTATGAGAGATGTAAGACAGTGGTGAGGTGTGCTGTCAGCGTGACCGATGAATTCAAGGTGGAGGTGGGACTGCATCAAGGATCAGCTCTGAGCCCCTTCTTGTTTGCTATGGTGATGGACAGGCTGACAGACGAGGTGAGACAAGAATCTCCATGGACTATGATGTTTGCTGATGACATTGTGATCTGTAGTGAGAGCAGAGAACAAGTGGCAGAAAATTTAGAGAGGTGGAGGTATGCCCTGGAAAGGAGAGGAATGAAGGCAAGCCTCAGAAAATCAGAATACATGTGTGTGAATGAGAAAGACCCAGGAGGAACGGTGATGTTACAGGGAGCAGAGATAACGAAGGTGGAGGATTTTAAGTACTTAGGCTCAACAGTCCAGAGCAATGGAGAGTGTGGAAAAGAGGTGAAGAAGCGTGTGCAGGCAGTCTGGAGTGGTTGGAGAAAAGTGTCTGGTGTGATGTGCGATAGGAGAGTGTCAGCAAAAATGAAAGGAAAAGTGTACAAGACGGTGGTGAGGCCAGTGATGTTGTATGGCTTAGAAACAGTGGCGCTGAGGAAAAGGCAGGAGGCAGAGCTGGAGGTAGCAGAGATGAAAATGTTCAGGTTCTCTCTGGGAGTAACGAGGATGGATAGGATTAGAAATGAGCACATCAGAGGGACAGCCCATGTAAGATGTTTTGGAGACAAAGTCAGAGAGGCTAGATTGAGATGGTTTGGGGGCAGATGTGGCGACCCCTGAAGGGAACAGCTGAAAGGAAAAGAAGATATATATATATATATATATATATATATATATAGTTCCAACCTCAGCATCCTACTACCAATATACTCACTGTCCCTCCTCTGTACATGTCCAAACCATCTCAATCCTCAATCTAGCCTCACTGACTTTGTCTCAAAACATCTAACATGTGCTGTTCCTCTGATGTACTCATTTCTGATCCTATCCATATATATATATATATATATATATATATATAAATATGTACAGTTCAGTTCAGTTCATTTTCTGTAACCGCTTAATCCCAATTAGGGTTGCGGGGAGGCTGGCGCCCATCCCAGCCAACTTCGGGTGAGGGTAGAGTACACCCTGGACAGCTCGCCAGTCCATCGCAGGGCAGAAACATGCCGACGGCTTTGCAGCCTACTCTTGTCGAAAGTCAGCAATGGTTCTTTTACATGCCTCACACCATAGACAGTGAGAGACATGGCCGGCCTTTGATCACCCAGTTAGCAGCACTGGGGAGGACAGTGACAACCTTGTGGAGAGTGGGACTCGAACCCCCAACCTTTGGATCAGCGATCCAGTGCCCTATACCACTAGACCACCACTGCCCCGCTATATGTACAGTATGTATGTATATATGTATGTCAGTTATATAACGTGTTACCCTTGTGTTAAGACGTCGTCTCTGTGATGTTTGTGTTTACACTGTTTTGCGGACTTTTGTAACCCTAAGCAAATATGGTTGGTCAGAAGCAAAGCCTACTAGCATGGGTGCAAGTCTCATACACAGAGATGAATTAACTATCTGCTCGGATACCATGCATACTCAGTTAAGCAAAGAAAGTTGTAAAACGAATGAAATCCCGAATCCAGAAAGGAAAGGGAACTCTCCGCTCTGCTGGTGATTCACATCAATGCAGGCTGAGCAGTAAATGAGTATTCAACTGCGCCCTTGCTCACTTGTAAGACCGGAAGTCCGTATAACCCACGCTTTGTCTCAAGCACAAGCAAGTAAACTACTTTCGGTGTTGAGCGCCTCACATATTTTAAGCGTTGATTGGCTGCTTTAAGCTTCATGTAAAGTGACTCGGCTCAGCTTCATGTAACGTGACCATCCGTCGACCATCGGAACCATTTACAAGCAGAAATATCGCATCATAGAGAATGTTAAAGGTGATATTTGATACTGTATTTGATATTTGATGAGTGAATTTGATTAAAATTTATCTATTTGAAATTATTTTGCTTGATTTTAATTTATTTGAATTTAATGTTGATATATTTGATATTATTTTACAATGTTATGATAATAAATGATTTAAGGGTGTTTTATGAGATACAGTAATGGTATTTATGGATGTATAGTACAGTATGAACATCATACGTCATTGGAACATACAGTAACAACTGATGTTCATTTTCAACTTACGTTCAGCTGTCCGGAACCAAACAAAAATGTCAGTCGGGGAGCATCTGTATAATGAACTGGATAAGAGTGAAACTCCCTGTAAATCTAAAAATTGTAACCCTATACCACTAGGCCACCGCTGCCATATATATTACTGAAGCCTATGTTCAGCGAAGGCATTTGTGTGTGGAGTTTCATGTCCTTCCTGTGTCTGTGTGGATTTCCTCTAGGTTGTTCAGTTTGTCCAAAGACAAATATAAATTTAATCTTCTCACCTGGCCCAAGGTGTGACTGTGAAACGGGTGTGCCTGTGTTAATTTGGATTCTGCTCAGATGGGCCTCCCATCACTTATTAAAGTTCAATTTCATTTAATGAATGCATGTGATGTTTTAAATTTTCCTTCACAATTGTATTCTATATTCAAATGAGAACAGCTTTATTACTTTTGGATTATTTAGGTTATTTCACACTTATTTCACATGTAGTGTTTAGTCCATTTGAGTTAAACCCTGATGTGCATCTTCTAGTGGTGTAATTCATTTAGGCAGGTGAGAACACAGCAAATCACAATTAACCAGTTGAAAAGCATTTTTGCCAAGTAAGTTTTTTTCTTACCGAGTAAACTTGTGATTCTGTATTAAAAATGTGAATCTGTATTAAATATCTTTAATATGTATTAAATATTGGAATTGTAATTTGGAATTCATGCATTTTCAGAACCATCCATCTCAGCCAACTCTGGGCGAGGGCAGAGTACACCCTGGACAGTTCATCAGGCCATCGCAGGGCAGAACATGCTGACGGCTATGCCGTTCCTCTTGATGAAAGTCAGCAATGGTTCTTTTACATGAACCACTCACCCCAGACAGTGAGAGACATGGTCGGTCTTTGATGACCCAGTTCGTTGCACTGGGAGGGCAGTAGTGACAACCTGGTGGTAGTGGTGCTTGAACCCCCGGCATTGGGATCAGTAATCCAGCACCCTACTACTGGAAACACCACCACCCCTGTATTTTGGAATTGTACATACCATTTTTATTAGATGCAGTCTAGTAAACTAAGCTGCACTTGCCAAACTCCACACATGGAAAATGATTTGATTAGATTTAAGACTTGTTCATTGATAAATACCTGTTAATATGGATTAAATAGTTTTATGAAAATATTTTTAACTGAAACACTCCTCAGCCAATATTTTTGTTTGTTTATTTTTAATTATATGGAGTCTGAAAATGAAGCAAATATTAAAGGTACCAACAGGTTAATCTGATTTGGTTTTGGCAAAATGAGCAGTAGGCGTGGGTGCATTTATATTGTAGAAACAAATGACATCTTTGAGAATATTATTTGGATGGCTCAAATTAATATTTGTACTTAAATAAAAGCTAATGACCAGTTTCTATTTTTACTACAAAAATGACATTTATGATCTTCAACTTTTACATTTTTTCCAATAAAGAGAAATAAACAGTATGTACCATGTTGCCATATTTGTATATATGTGTAAATGTCAACGAAAAGCTCTTGCATTTCCAGTGCTGCAACCTATTGGATGTTGTCAACACTGAACTAGAACCAAAAGGACTTCCAGTGTCACAGTGAAAGTCAAAATTCACTACACTGCCAGAACAACGCAGCTCTAAGTGAAGTCACAATAATAACTTTAGATTTTCCTGACTTGGTTTGAGGGGAATCAGCCATCAAAACATAAACTATATATTTTCCTGTCGGTGACACCGTTACTATCACAGGAAGGTGTAACATGGTTGTGTTCAGTCTGAGACAGTCATTAATCATCTGGATGTTTGGGCCATGGTGAAAAATGTATGTGAGAATCACAGCCATTTTCTCTGTCTCTTTGTTTCTCATCATTTAAAAAAAAAAAGTGCGATATTTGCTAGATTTGTGACATTGGCACACTCACATCATATTGAGGGCTGACAGCAACAAGTGGATAACACCATTTTTCATAATTTTGAAAAAAAAAAAAAAAAACAGGGATTTTAACATTAACAACATTTGCGTTTACAGTAAGCCCATGCCTATTTGCGGTTCACCGGTTGCGGCCCCGCATACTTGCCAATTAGTGGCAGCCCCGGAAATTACCGGCATGTGAGTCAAATTTAGCCAGTGGCTGAGAGCTTTTGTTTCTCCCTTCTGCCGATTGGTTGCAGATGATGTGTACACCTCTTTTTTCTCCTTCGCACACAGGTTATCAACGTAATTGCCTGAATTACAAATTAAATTTTTAGTGTGTTTTTAATTATTATTTAATCCCTATGATGCTACTCAAACACCCTGCATCTTCTCTAGCTTCTGGTAATGAGCCTAAATGCTTTATTTCCCATATTTTTTGGACTATACGTCGCTCCGGAGTACAAGTTGCATTGGCCAAAAAATGCATGATAAAGAAGAAAAAAAACATATAAGTCATACTGGAATATAAGTTGCAAACTCATGGAAACTGTCTACCTTGGCTTGGAAATGTGCTGGCAGTTTATGTGACGTTGTGGTCCTCACTCTGATACAGAGGTGGTAGCGTTACATTAAGCGGTTACACCAAGAAGGTCCTCATGCAAAGTCATTTATATTCATCGCCTTGACAACGACCTGAATTTGGAGACGCACTGCACTGTTGACAAGCCTCTCCCTGAGGCACATTGCTCAAGCCTCCATGTGCAAATCCATTCTTCTAGCTGTGACCATCTAGCTTTTAATCCGTAATTAACTTTTAGCCTGCGATTAGCTTTTAGTCCGTGATTAGCTTTTTTTTTTGGTTTTCTTCATTGCAGTAATAGTAATCTCAGCTTTTCTCAAGTCCCTCACAAGTTTCTTGTTCACTCCAAACTTTCTTTCTGCTGCCCGATTACCATTTTCTGTTGCATATTTCACTACTTGCAGCTTGTAATCCACAGAATAGGATTTTCTTTTTGGGGCCATTTCTTCAGTGGTGGATGAGCAAGTACTGGTACCCAAGCCTAGAGTGCCCTCTTATGGTTGGGGGTGTAAAAATAACAAATGTGAAATTATGTCTTGTTATTGTGACGAACAGAATTATATGTAATAATTTCACATATAAGTTGCTCTGGAGTATAAGTCAGACAAAGTATGAAAAGGTGTGACTTATAGTCCGGAAAATGCAATATTCATAAATATTATCACAGTACAAAATTAAAATTTTTTAAATAAATTGTTACTACACTTTACTGCATTATTACTGTATTAATGAGTAAGACTGTCTATAGAATGTGTTTAAGAAGCTTATTTTAGCGCATGTAATACCATACTTAGGGTTTTAAAAAGGCATCAATTATTTGTGGATTTTCACTGTGGGTGGGGCCGGAACGCAACCCCTGCGAACAACAGAGGCCTTCTGTTCATGTAAAATCACTGTTTCTTTATGCACCAGTATAATTACGAAACCACTTAATCACCTCATTTATGTATTTGATTCTTTTCATTCATTCATTCCTTCATTCATTTTCTTAACTGCTTATTCCTAATTAAGGTAATGGAGAAGCTGGTGCCCATTTCAGTTGACTCTGAGAAGGCAGAGCACACCCTAGACAACTCACCAGGCCATTGCAGAATTCTTTTGAAAGTTGTAAAATGTTATTGAATTAAAATGCTTGTTGGAGATACACAGCTGCTACACTCAGGTTTCAGTCATGGGTCTGTGTAAAAATTCTTTTCAAAAATTGTTCATGTCCTCTTTACCTTTAACTGAAGTATGAAAAAGTATAGAAGGTAATGTCAATGATGTGAAAAAAACTTCCAATAAGTTTAAGAAGGCTACAACTTATTTTCAAACCTTGTCATCAGAGTCACTCACGGAGTCTCCAGCAGTTGCCACGGGTGTTCTGTCATTGCTAGATGTATGGTAGTGATGGTACTCATGGCAGGGATGGTACTCATGTGGTATGATATGGCTTTGCTTCTGCACAGTTTGAGGATCCTTTTTTGTTTGTCCAATAGGAAGTTGGCCTTTATATGCAGGTTGAGGCTCAGAAATTGGTACTGGTCATTGCCGTTGTGGACTGACGACAGTATTTCAATAGGGTTTGTCAAAGTCGAATCTGTAATACATGACATTTGGCTCTTGCTAAATGTGCTTGAAGCCTTTCCTTTTAACCAGGTGACATTATTTCCTTCTTCATCAACTTTCCTATTCTTCATAATTTCATCAACCGAAAATTAGCAAGGTCTATCTTCCATTTGAATAAAATGACAGATAGACTTTGTTAATTCTCAGTTGACAATTTTGCAAGCAGCATTTTAAAAACTCAGGAAATCATCATGGCCCAGCCTGATCATTTTGTAGGGGGATTTGACATTTCACCCAGCTCTCTTGCAAACATTCATATCCCCTGCTATCCAGTTTGGAGATATACTTTTGTTGTTACTGGATTTTAATGTATCTGGGCATGTGATGAAGTTGGTATTTATTTAGCATATAGAGGATGATAGGGCAAAAAACATTAGGTCATAAGGTAAATTTTGGCTTTTTCTTGGAGATATTCACTTGTTGTAGTTAGTCCTAGATATGTCAAAAATTCAAGCTTTTAATAACTTTTGGTCTCTGGCTTGTGTAATACAATGTCACGAGATTTCAAGTTGATAGGCCACAAGCTCTAGGGGTCTTTGTTCAAATAGACAGTGGGTAAATCACCAAAACATCCCAAATTGGCAAAGTTGAACAGAAATGGCTAACTTTCTGGTTGCTACAAGATAACTAATTAGGATAAAGCCGTTCAGGTAATGATTGAATGAATGAATTTTCAAACACGATACGCATACAAAAAAATAAATAAAATAAAATAAATAATAAAGGAAACAGAGTCACAGCAATAATAAAAAGCTCAATTTAATCAATAAATTTGTTTTTCAGTGTTCTTTGATTTTTAAATTTCTAACCTCAAAGATATTGTCAGCACTGTCTCACAGCAAGAGTGTTTTGGTTCAATCCTTATTGTTTACCAAAGCCTTTATCTGTAGAAGTTGCATGCTCACCTAAAGTCCAAAGGCATAAAGATAAGTTCAACTGGCTACTCTAAATTTGCCTTAGGTGTGAATATGAGAGGAGTCAAATGGCAAAACTGAACATTTCAGTTATAAGAAAACAGAATTTTTGAGGCATCTGTCAGGTTTGGTACAAAAATATCAAACATTCCTGAGAAATAACCAAAAATCTTGTTTTACATAATAACTGAGGTTTACAAATTTGTGATTTTTTTTATTACTTGCATCATGTCAGAAATAACATTATGTATTGCTGAGTAAATGGGTTTCAGAGTAAATAGCATGTAATGTTTTCATGTTTTTGCACTGCTCAGTGTCTAATTGACCTTTTGGGATCCCTGCTGGTGCCTTGTCAATAAGTACCGTGTCCATTAATCTGTAAATGAGATATGGCACCCTTCTGGTTTTGGCAGTTTTATCATTTTTTTCTGTGCTTGATTTTTTTTGAATAGCAAAAGGTATTATAATATCTTTTTAAACTTTATTCTTATACTTTGACTGAACCTAATGTTAATCTTTATGTAAAATGGTTTAAAGTTATCAGCAAAAATTTACCTTGTCTGCCATTTTGATGCAAGAGTCACAAGCAAAATTTGTGAAATAACTAATTTTACTGATTCTGTGCCCTATCACTGTCACTGAGTTCAGGCATGAACAGCACATGACAAACACAACAATAGGGTTTAACTTTCAACTTGCTAAGCACTTTTGTAGCTATACACACACACACACACACACACACACACACACACACACACAGACACACATATATATATGAACATATATATATATATATATATATATATATATATATATATATATATATATATATATATATATATATATATATATATATATATATATATATATATATATATATATATATATATATATATATATATATATATATATATATATATATATATATATATATACACAAAGGACAGGACAAAGGCTTTCTATTGAAACTCCATTTATCACTACAGATCTGTTTAGGGGTGGTGAAACCATCCCTCTCTTCAGGTGATTACAGAAGATTTCTTCTGTAATCACCTGAAGAGAGGGATGGTTTCACCACCCTAAACAGATCTGTAGTGATAAATGGAGTTTCAATAGAAAGCCTTTGTCCTGTCCTTTGTTTATTTGCTCTCTACCAAAAAGTATTGAGCACTCTCCTACGGAAGGATCTACTCAGAAAATCCTATATATATATATATATATATATATATATATATATATATATATATATATATATATATATATATATATATATATATATATATATATATATATATGTATATATGTATATATATATATATATATATATATATATATATATATATATATATATATATATATATATATATACACATACATACACACACACTGTAATCCAAAATAAATGCATACAAGGTTCAATTTTTTATTGGAAAAACTAAAAAACCAAGCAACAGGCAACAGCCCCCTGCCCCCATCCTAAAATACTACTTTAGGATCTGTCCAAACCGCAGAAAAAAAAAAACCCCGAAGGGCCAATTACTTCTGTCTTTATGAATTTAGATGTTCACCCTGTCAGTCAGAGCTGTGCAAAGATTTGGGTGGGAGATGAGTTAATTGCTGTGTGAGGGCTCCTAAAGCAGTTGAAAATGCAGATAAGGATAGAAAAATATAGAATGAGGAAGTGAGAGAAAGAGAAAGAAAGAAATAGAAATAAAAAGAGAGAGTATAAGAGAGACAAAAATAATGAAAAGGTCTACATTACTTAAAATTGTCACATGCCTCTAATGATGCCTTTTCCATTTGTACCAGTTACCAAAACTCTTTCCCACTTATGTATATCATAAATTGCAATTAGAAGTCATCATGACATGCACCAGGGGTCCTGACCCGTAATAACTCCTGCCACCAAGAAACCTTATTATCCATCAAAGGGGTGCTTTGGCACATGCCAGAGCCAGTGCTGCATTTCCATCCTTTTTTTCACTGTGACATGCACAGATAATCTTTTGACTTCTCATCTTTAGTAATTTGGATTGATTTAAAGGTTATTTTACGGTCTTATGAGTGGAATAATTTTAGCTGTCTTTGACAAGCTTGAAATTGCATGTCATTAAGAAGACTTTAAGGCATCAAAACGTGACAGGATGCACAAATCATCACAAAGGTTAGTTAACCGCAGTGGAAACAATATGCTTGTTTATGCCTCTGCAGCTAAGTTCCTCACTGCAGTCGATTCTTATCTCTTTATTTTACAAACAAAGAAAAGCATGAAGTGTCTGAATTAATCTGAAAAGGAAGAGTATTCAAAAGGAAGCAATTTTCCAAAAGAAGAAATAACACAATATAAAGATTTGGGAGAAAAATGATACAGAGCATAAATGGTGGCGCCCAGCATTTAAATTATTAATTCATTCATTAATTCATTTTCTAAGCCGCTTAATCCTAATTAGGGTCACAGTGAGGCTGGCACCCATCTCATCCAACTCTGGGCTTGAGCAGGGTATACACTGGACAACTCGCCAGGCCAGTGTAGACATTTAAATGATTGAATCAGTAAGAGAATCAGCTGCTATTACTGCCATTTTTAAAACAATTTTGTCCTGATTGCCTCACTTTAATCATGCCTGGCTGTACATATGTAATATACGGAGAATCAATTTTATTTTTGTAGTATGCACTACTGCAATGGCTAGCTGTCCAGGCTTTACTCTGTCCTTGCCCAAAGTCAGTTGAGATGGACCCCAGCGTCCCCAAAACCCTAATTAGGATAAAGCAGTTCAGAAAATGAGTGAATAATATACTCTACAAATGGAATAAGACTATGGACTATTTATACGTGTAGCACCCCTTAGTGGCCAGTGCCAGGCAAATTTGATCCAGGGTATCAGAATATCCTGACAAGCCTTAAGTTTCATACTGGTAACATTAACTACAGCAAAGATTTGCAAGAGTATATTGTTTTTATGTCAGCTTAAATCTGTAATTAATTATTTGCACATTTGGTAATGTAGAAAAATTGTTTTGATACTATTTTGTCAGGTTGATTTCAATGTGCTACGTAAAAAGATTCTTGCAGACTGAGAAAAAAAAACTCAAAGAAAAGTAAAAAAAAAAAAAAAATTGTGAAATTTGCAATGTTATGAGAAATATTTAGAGAGGTAGGCAATGGTGGCCTGCTAATAAAGGGCGCTGGATTGCTGATCCTAAGGTTGGGGGATCGAGTCCCATGCTCCACAAGGTTGTCACTGTCCCACCCAGTGCAGCTAACTTGGTTATCAAAGGCCGGCCATTTCTCTCACTGTCTATGGTGTGAGGCATGTAAAAGAACCATTGCTGACTTATGTAAAGAGTAGCTGCAAAGCCGTCAGCGTGTTTCTGCCCCTTGCTAAAGGAAGGGCATCTGACATAAAAAAAACCTATGCCAAATCAAACATGTGAATCAGAGGATTCACTGTGGTGACCCCTGAAAAAGGGAAAAGCCAAAAGGAAAAGAAGAAGATGAGAAATATTTAGAGAGAAATTTGTTTAAATTTAGGAAGTAAGTAGAGCTTTTGACTCGGCAATATTTGGTTTGGGAGTTACTGGCCAAAACATGTGCTGTACACCTTGGCTGTAGTGCCACCTGTGGAGCACATGTGCTATTTTTGCTATCTGAGGTCGAGAACGCATTGTCTGTCTACCCTGTAAATCTAACGCTCCTTATTTAAACGTAGCAGCTAAATATTAAACACTGTACATTTTAGCATAAAAGGCCATGTTGTCTTTAATCAATCGTAACACCACTGTGGTGAAGGGTGCATGAGTGGCCCTTGATTATACTCACCAAGTTTTGTACAAATCGGACGAACCACTCTTGTATTAGCTTGCCACATTTTTAGTCTTAAGTTTCCTGGGGACTCACTCATTGTCATGGGAGACTTCACTGCCCATATGGGCAATGATAGTATGACTTAGAAGGGTGTGATTGGTAGGTACGGCTTCTCTAGTCTACACCCAAATGGAATTTTGTTGTTGGACTTCTTTGCTCATCATGGGCTGTCAATCATGAACACTATGTTTGGAGACAAATGTGTCCATAAGTGCACTTGGCACTAGTTCACCCTAGGTCACAGTTCGATGATCGACATTTTTAGTCTTGTCATTTGCGACCGCATGTTTTGGACATGCAGATGAACAGAGGAGCTCAGTTGGCAATTGATCACCATCTAGTGGTGAGCTGGCTCCAATGGCAGGGGCCACCCTCCAAACCTGTCAGGCCCAAGCGTGTATTTAGGGTCTCCTGGGAACATTTGACAGAGTCTTCAGTCAGAAGAGCCTTCAACTCCCACCTCCGGCAGAGCTATAATCACTTCCCGAAGGCAGTGGGTGACATGGAATATGAATGGGCAATATTTTGTTCCTCCATTGCTGAGGTGGCACCCCATAGATGTAAAGGTCATTGGTGCTTGTTGTGGTGTTAACCCCTGAATCCGATGGTGGGCAACTGCATTGAAGTGGGGCATCCAGCTGAAAAATGAGGCCTATAAGGTCTTATTGGACTGTGGAACTCCTGAGGCAGCAAACAGGTACCGGCAGGCCAAACATGCTGGAACCTGAGTTGTTGAAGATGCAAGACCATGGGAGGAGTTTGCATCTGCAACAGCTCAGGTACTGGCAGGCCAAACATGCTGGAACCTGAGCTGTTGCAGATGCAAGATCATGGGAGGAGTTTGGTGAGGGTCTGGAAAGTGATTATCTGTTGGCCTCAAAAAGGTTCTGGACCAACATCCAACGCCTCAGGATGGGGAAGTAGTTCTCCACAAATACTGTTTACAGTGGAAGTGGGAAGCTAGCTGCTTCCCTCAACTTGGGATGTTGTTGGGAGGTGGAAGAAATACTTTGAGGACTTTCTCAATCCCACCAACATGCCCTCCATGGAGGAGGAAGACCCTGGGGGTTTGCGAGGGGTCCACCCATCACTGGAGGTGAGGTCTTTGAGGTAGTCCAAAAGCTCCTTGGTGGTTTGGCTCCAGAGGTGGATCAGATCTTCCCTGAATATTTCAGGGTTCTGGATGTTGTCAGGCTGTCTTGGCTGACATGTCCCTGCACCATTGCGTGGTAATCCGGGGCCATACCTCTGGATTGTCAAACCAGGGTGCTAGTCTTCCTTTTTAAAAAGGGGGGGCCAGAGGGTGTGTTTCAATGAGCATGGAATTTCACTTCTCAGCCTACTCGTGAAAGTCTATGAAGGGGTGCTGGAGACAAGGATCCTACCGACTGTTGAACCTCTGATTCGGGATGAACAAAGTGGTTTTGATCCTGGGCGCAGCACTCTTGACCAACTCTACACACTTTACAGGATCCTAGAGGGGGTGATAGGAGTTTTCCCAATCTGTCCACATGCGTTTTGTGGATTTGGAGAAGGCTTTCGACTGCGTCATTCGGGCTATCCTGTAGTGCATATTCTGAGAGTACGATGTACTGGAGCCATAGCTATCAGTTATTTGGTCTCTGTATGACTGAAGCCAGAGCTTGATCCACATTGGTAACAGCAGGTCAAACTCGTTTTTGGTGAGAACTGGAGTGTGCCAAGGCTGTCCTTTGTCATCGATTCCATTCATAGTTTTTATAGACAGAATTTCTAGGTGCAGCCGAGATGTTGAGAGGATCTGGATTGGTGGCCATTGGATCTGGTCTCTGCTTTTTGTGGATGATGTTGTCCTTTTGGCTTCATCAGTTCGGGACCTCCAGTCAGTTGAGTATGAAGCGGCTGGGTTGAGAATCAGCACCTCCAAGTCTGAGGCCATGGTTCTCAGCCGGAGAAGGGTGGAATGCACCCTCCAGGTCTGGAATGAGATCCTGCCTCAAGTGGTAAGTGTCACGAGTGAGGGAAGGATGGAGTGATATCGACAGGTGGCTTGCTGCAGCCTCTGCTATAAGGTGGATCCTGTACCAGTCTGTCATGGTGAAGAGAGAGTTGAGCCGCAAGGCAAAGCTCTCAATTTACCTGTCAATCTACATTCCAACCCTCAACTATAGTCATGAGAGCTTTGGGTAGTGACCAAAAGAACAAGATCCAAGCGGCTGAAACGAGTTTCTATCTCCAGGTGGCAGGGCTCTCCCTTAGAGATAGGCTGAGAGGCTCAGCCCAGCAGGGGTAGCTCAAGAGAAGCCAATTGAGTGGCTTGGGCATCTGGTTAGAATCCCTGCCAAACACCTGTTTGGTGTTTAGGGCATGTCCAACTGGGAAGAGACCCTGGGGTCAACCTAGAATACGCTGGAGGGATTATGTCTCTCTACTGGTCTGGGACCCCCCCCCCCCCCCCAGATGATTTGGAAGAAATGGCTGGAGAGAGGTATGTCTGAAGATGTCTGATCAAGTTTGATTAAGTGGCTGATCTTTTAATCGGTCACTGCATAAAACCTTCCGATAAACATAAACAATCACCTGTCATTCTCCCTTTATATTGCTGATCTTTTTTGATCATGTTGATTTCTCCTGTTTAATTCTAGAAGAATTTGTCCAGTTCTTGCCAGAAAGGCCACTCAGATACTTGTTTAGTCCAGCACACTCATTAGCTGCAGGCTAGAATAGCCCTGCTGCTGTCTACTCTGAAACGTTTTTTTTAAAATAAATTTGAAAGATTTTTTTTTATTTTTAGGATTGTACAGTTTTATTCATCTTCATATTAACAGGTAACTTCAGATAAGTGATTATAATTGTGGTTTTAGACAGAGAACAACGTACATGCCTGCTAAGTGCTTGTGTGCTTAGTACGCATAGGTGACCCGGTTTTGTTTTCGAGGCCCGATTTGCATTTCTGTGCATTTCTTAGTTTCAACAAATGTCGGATTCAGAATAAGCTTATTTATAAACAACTTTACACGTTCGTTACGATGTCTAAGCGGCAAGGAAATATCAAGGACTTTTTCAGCAAGAGACCTAAAATACAATGTACACAACTAACACAAGGTAAATTATAAACAGTTGCGATTGTTCAAGCCCCGGTCATACAGCGTTTTACGGCTTAATCACGGCCATAACCTGTCTAAAAATGTTTTCCCGTGAAGCAGACGGTGTTGTTCATGTTGATGTCGAGTTTGATTTTTAGATGTGGCAGAATGAGGGGAAAATTTTGAACGGCACTGGACGTGGGAAAAAGTTTTGAACTGTTGAAAACTTTAGATCGCGGACAACCACATGGTAAAGACATTAAAGACGTGCAACACACATGAAACACACGTAATAATCCGTGTACTGGCAGTGATAAAAACTTGGGGAGACGTGATAAGACGCAAAAGTTTAGCGGTCTGTCACGGCCAGAGCACGGCCATTGGGCGGGTGTTACACGTTGGTATCACGAGAAATAGTGGCTTATCACTGACAAATGGATTTTTCCATGTACATAGCATGCACATAGCACCACCTAAACCCGTTCAACAACGTCTTGATCACGTTCTAAATACGACTGATTACTGGCTAATCACTTCTCTATCACTTCTGATTCACGGCATATAAAATATCGTCATTTTCTGAGAGCTCGGTACTTGCAGTCTAGATGTCAAGGGGTGAACATGAACCCTCAATGCTGTGATGTCCTCATCTTCATGCTCCAACACCAACAAAACCAACTAATACAGACTGATACAGATGAACGTTATTCCTTCTCTCTCTCTCTCTCTCTCTCTCTCTCTCTCTCTCTCTTGCTCTCTCTCTCTGTCTGTCGCACGCGCGCTGAGGGCCAGGCCCACAAGACGTGAATTCAAAGCGCATTCCCTGCTTGACAAACTCAACTTTAATTTGATTCCTTGAGAGATCAGAATTCCAGATGAGCTGCGTAACAAAGATCCAAGTGCCTTTCAGAACTTTATGAGGATGCCTCCTGCAATTAGGCAGTGCTAGGGCAGTGCTATGGCAGTGGAGTGCCCATTTTCCGTCCACTCTCAAGACGTGATCGGCAGTGATACAGACGTGATGAGACCATGATTAGCCGAGGTAACTTGCATTTTTTTTCCCACGTTTGAACACGTGTTTTGCCTAAGTTGCCTTACACATTGCTGGATGTGGTTAGCCATGCTTAGGCAGTGTTTTAGCAGTGGAACAGTCGCCGATGGCCTTACCACGTACAAAGCACGTACAAAGCACGGCAAGCCAAAATTGACCAAAAGTTAACACTTACAACCACGTCCACCAGCTTTTCAGAACTTGTACGTGATTAAGCCGAAAAACACTGTGTGACCGGGGCTTAACAGATAGCCTACCAGGACCCGCCCTCTGATCTATATAAAACCACATTTACCATATTGCCGGCCCAATGACGGAAAATATCTTTGTCTGGCGACAAAAAAGTTGTCAAGGCGAACTTTTTGGAGATATATAAATCCTTTATTCAAAATCATGTTCTTACAAATATTTATGCAATGTCAGCAGCAAATACGCTTTAAAAGTTCACAATAACGGCAACTTTTATCCATGATTAATCCTGTATGAATCATTCTCCATCATTCTCATGCTTTCAAGAAATTCCGCTTGCTTGATTTGTATGGCTGTAGCAAAGCTGCACTGTTTACGCCTTCACAACACAGCGCCCTCGCACGGCTTACAGCCAAACTACACACAACTACATGACAGTTGAATATCACATAAAGATGATATAATATGATGTACATATTTTGCATGCTATAACTTCTAAGTTATAGATCAAATTTACATGTAGAGCTATACTATACAATATAATACTGTGGATGTGATACAGCAGCCAGCTTAACCAGTAAGTAATGTTTTCACACAAGGCTCCTATGTTTATGGAATTGTAAAGGTAAGCAAATTTTGCCAAACTTGAAAGTGGGACCAACTGACAATATATAAAGCCTATAAAATTCTATAAAATATTGGGAAAATGATTTCTCTGATTAGTAACATTGCTTGAGCACAGGAAATCAAATCCTTGAAATAAAATTATATAATATAGTGCCTATATAGCAGGCCTACTTCAAGGTGATTGGTAATAACAGTCACATACATCATTTCAATGTACTAACCTTGAGAAGCACTGCTAAATCTATCATATTTTTGCAGTCAGAATACACCAAAATTCACCATTTAATATCTAAATATACAAAAATTTCCCATGGGGGAGGACCCCTGAACCCCCCTACCTTCTCCCCTATCGCAATGGTGGCTTGTGCCACCATCGCTCTGCTTACGCATAATTGCCCGCCTGTTACTCTTTCAAATTGCCTACTACTATTCAATTTATCGAGAGGGCTGTTAGTCCCTTGTGTTCGCAAGGCTGAACTACTGTAACTCACCCCTGGAAGGTCTGCCTCTGAGCACCACTGAGTCATTGGGTTTCTTGAACAACTGAAAATCTACCTTTTCCAGAAATACTTACAAAAGCATTTTCAATATTTAAGATGGTTTGGACATGTACAGAGGAGAAATAGTGAGTATATTGGTAATAGGATGCTGAAGCTGGAACTATCAGGCAGAAGGCCTAGAGGAAGACCAAAGAGACAATTCATGGATGTGGTGAAGGAGGACATCAAGGTCGTTGGTGTAAGAGAAGAAGATGCAAAGGATAGGTTGAGATGGAGGCAGATGAGTCACTGTGGCGACCCCTGAAGGGAAAAGCCAAAATGAAAAGAAGAATATCCTTATACAGTATTTATATCTGAAAAACAAACATTGAAACAAAAATAAAAAACTTGCAGAACCTGTAGCAGTTACTTAACTCGGTCTGGATAAGGGTTTTTTTAATTTGTAAATGCAAATAACTGTAAGATAGGGTTACAACGTTAAAATAGTGCAAAATGAGATCTGGAGTCACATGAACACAGACAGACATTTTATTCAGTATAACACCACTGGCCCATAATACATACATAAATAAACATATATATATATATATATATATATATATATATATATATATATATATATATATATATATATATATATTGCATGAGTTTGCAAGAGTACTTCCATGATTAAAGAGAGCCATCAGAGTTCTTTATTTTCTTAACATTATATAAAAATAGACACAAGTTTTCAACTCCACATTCATTTGTTGAAGACATTAGATTATCAAAGATATATTTTATTAGTGGGTAGTTTATATGTTTATCTAAAAGATAATTTCTTATAACACTGTAGGCTTTGCAATAAAGCAGTACATCTATTTCACCTTCAATTAGATTAAGATTATGTTTTTGGCAGAAAGGACAAAATCTCAAAACCAAAGGCACATTATTATATCGGCCCTATTCTATATGTACTCAATCTGAAATTACTACATCTGACTTTAGTCAAGCAATTTCGTAAATATGGTGCTAAATCTAAGCTAAGATAGGTCTCGGCATTTAGTAGGGACTTAAAAAAATATATAATTAGAGCAGTTGGTAGTATTATGAAGTGATGAATACCAATATTGTGATAAATTGTCAGATAGTCTTTGCTTAAATACAGAAATAATATAATCTATATCCCCAATATCTTGAGAAATCCTAACAAATCTGAAACCTAATCTAAATAGAATATTTTTAATATGAGCTGCCCTTGTTAAGCGCCCAGATTCATCTAAACATTTTAACATTGAATTGAGCTGATGAGGTATTCTATAGCTGAGAAGAGTTAAGAGTCCACACCAATATTTCACTGTCCTAGGCCTGCAAATAAGCTGAAGAGGGAATCAGCCACATTCTCCAAGAACCATACTGTTACATGTACTTTTACTAACTTTGAAGAAATGTTTGCATGTTTTTATTTGGATTTGTTTGATAATTTTAAATATGTAACACCCCAAATTTCTGAGCCATAACAAAGGATAGCATTATTTGTCCTTTTTTATAAATCAGACGATAAAAGCTACCCAAATAATTATAGAGGTGTTGCTCTTATTGACGCGGTCTGTAAAATACTTACTTCTTTTCCAACAGCAGGTTAAAGTTTTGGTCTGAGGAGAAAAATATTATTCATTAAGCACAAGCAGGATTCCGAACGAATTACTCAACTACTGATCATATACACTACAAGCCTTGATCCAAAAATATGCATGTAAGAAGAAGGGAAGGTTCTGCTGCTTGCTTATAGATTTCTCTGAGGCATTTGATGGAGTCACAACATTCTTTTGTCAAGTCTTAAAAAAATTGGAGTTGGTGGCAAATTCTATAATATTCTTGTATCAATGTATGGTAATTATCTCCTTGTGTCAGAACATCCCGTGGTCTTTCAAAGTATTCTGATTGTAGTATAGGTACCAGACAGAGATGCATTCTCAGTCCTCAATTATTTATTATTTTCATTAACCAGCTGATGGAATATATGGAGGAATTTGATGGCTGTGGTATACATATAATCACCAGACGTTAATAATCTTTATGCTCTTATGTTTGCTGATGATGTCTCATTAGTTTCAGAAACCACTCCCCATCTCCAGGAAAAGATTCAAGGTTTAGAAAAGTTTTGGCAATTTACCGGAATGAATATTAATACAGACGCTCCCCGAATTACGGTCATCCGTTTTACTTTTTTTTCGATTTTACGTCCGTTCCTACGTAGTATGCTGACGTAATGACGCAATGACACTGCATTCATTGCTTACAAACTACAGACTGAGTGTATATATATATATATATATATATATATATATATATATATGTGTATATACACATCTCAGTTATATAGCATGTTACCCTTGTGTTAAGACATTGTCTTTGTGATCTTTGTGTTTACACTGTTTTGCGGACTTTTGTAACCCTAAGCAAATATGGTTGGTCAGAAGTGTAAGCCTACTAGCATGGGTGCAAGACTCATACACAGAGATGAATTACCTATCTGCTCAGATTGGCACAATCTACCATGCATACTCAGTTAAGCAAAGAGAGTTGTAAAATGAATGAAAACTCGAATCCACAAATTACAGAACAATTACAGATATTTATTATCTTTTATCAGAATCCTAAGAGTGTATACTTATTTTTATATTAATATTCATTAGGATTTGTACTTGTTTTTTGTATGCATCTCTTGAATAAAGTTCAAAAGAAAGAACTATCCGCTTTGCTGGGATTTACATCAGTGCAGGTTGTGTTCTAAATGAGTTCAACAGCACCCTTGTGCACTTGTAAGACCGGACGTCTGTATAACCCATAGCAAGTACACTACTTTCGCAAGTACACTACTTTCGATATTGAGTGCCTCACATATTGTTAGCATTCATTGACTGTTTTAAGCTTCATGTAAAGTGACTCAGTATAAACAAGTGACTTATTTGAAATTAATGTTGATATTATTTGATATATTTGATATTATTTTACAATGTTATGTTTATAATAATTGATTTAGGGGTGTTTTATGAGATACGGTAATGGTATTTTTGGATGTATAGTACAGTATGAGCGTCATAGGTCACATGTCACAAGTCATACATCACTGTAATAACTTAAGTTCACTTTCAACTTACGTTCGGCCATCCGAAACCAATTAAAAACGTAAGTCGGGGAGCGTCTGAAGAGACAAGACTAAAGTTATAGTGTTTAGAAATAGTGGACCTCTCAGACATAATGAAAAGTAGATTCTTTTTGATCAAAGGCTGGAAGCTGTTTCTTATTAGAGGTATTTAGGTTTAGTGTTCACACAATGCAGCCGTGAGGGGGGCACAAGCCAGTGTTCTCTCTCATGCCAGTCCCAAGCCCGGATAAATGCAGAGGGTAGTGCCAGGAAGAGCATCCTACATAAAACCAATGCCAGACTTGACATGCAAAGCATCAATATTACCTCCATACCGGATCGGTCGAGGCCCGGGTGAACAATGACCTCCATCAGTGCTGTTAACCGACAGGGCGAAGAGAGATTCAATGGACATGTTGGTGCAGGCAACAGAGGTGATGACGAAGTGATGGGCAGGCTTGGTATACAGGACAGGAACACAGAAGGACAGACATTGATCGATTCTGCAAAAAGGATGGAAATGGCTGTGCTGAATAATTTCTTCCAGAAGAGACAGGAGGATAGGGTGACGTATAAAAGCGGAGGTAGAAGCACACAGGTTGTCTACATCTTATGTAGATGATGCAATTTGAAGGAAGTCAGTGACTGCAAAGTAGTAGCGGGTGAGAGTGTTGCCAAACAGCATAGGAGGCTGGTATGCAGGATGACGCTGATGGTGAGGAAGGTGAAGAAGGCAAAGGGAGAGCAGAAGACAAAGTGGTGGAAGAAAAAGGAAGAGTGTCATGTTGTCTTCAAGGAGGAGTTGAAACAGGCTTTGGGTGGTCAGGAAGTGCTTTCAGATGACTGGACAACCATAGCAAATGTGTTCAGGGACACAGGTAGGAGAGTACTTGGTGTGTCCTCTGAAAGGAAAGTAGATAAGGAGACTTGATGGTGGAATGAGGAAGTGTGTACAAAGGAAGAGCTTAGCTAAGAAGAAGTGGGACATTGAAAGGACTGCAGAGAGCAAACAGGAGTACAGGGAGACACAACAAAAGGCAAAGTTAGCAGTGTCAAAGGCCAAAAAAGAGGGCGTATGATGACTTGTATGATAGGTTGGACAGTAAGGAGGGAGAAAATGATTTATACAGGTTGGTACGGCAGAGAAATAGATATGGGAAGGATGTGAAGCAAGTTAGGGTGATAAGGGATAGAGAGGGAAATGTATTGACCGATGACAGAAGTGTGCTGGGAAGATGGAAAGAGTACTTTGAAGAGCTGATGAATGAGGAAAATGAGAGAGAAAAAGAGTAGAAGAGGTGACCGTTGAGGACCAGGAATTAGCAAAGATTAGTAAGGGGGAAGTCAGGAGGGCATTGAAGAGGATAAAGAGTGGAAGGCAGTTGGTCCTGATGACATACCTGTGGAGATATGGAAGTGTTTAGGAGAGGTAGCAGTAGACTTTCTGACACTCAACAAGGTCTTTGAGAGTGAGCAGATGCCAGAGGAATGGAGGAGAAATGTGCTGGTGCCCATTTTTAAGAACAAGGGAGACGCCCAGAGTTATGGCAACTACAGAAGGATCAAGTTGATGAGCCATACAATTAAGTTATGGGAAAGAATAGATGAATCTAGACTAAGGGCAGAGGTCAGCATTTGGGATACAGATCCAAGGAAACTTAGTTGGTCAGATATCAGGAGAACCTTTTTGTTCAGGTCTGTGTATGACTAATTACCAACACCAGCAAATTTGTACAGACGGGGGCTGACAGAAAATGCATCGTGTTTACTGTGTGGAAGACATGGTCATGTTTTGTCTGCATGCCATGTAGCCCTCAGTCAAGGAAGGTATCGGTGGGGGCATGACAAGGTGTTGATGGAGCTGGCTGACATCTTGGAAAGAGCCAGACAAATGAAGAGAGATCTAGTGGCCCCCAAAGCAAATGCCATCAGCTTTGTGAAAACCGGGGAAAATAAGACAACATCCAAGTCATCAAAGAAACTCAGAAACATACTAGATGTTGCACGCAAGTGAGAAATGAGAGCAGACCTTGGTAGAAGACTCGAGTTTCCAAGTATTGGTACAACTAGCCTACGTCCAGACAGTCATATGGGCAGCAAGCGAAAAGAGACTCATAATGTTCGAATCAACTGTACCATGGAAGTAAGCAGTTGAAGAGGCCTGCGAGAGGAAAAAAAGCCCGATATGCAGAGTTGGAAGAGTTGCTCAGAAGTAAGTGATGGTTAGTTTGGACTCCTACTGTTGAAATTGGCACAGGAGGTTTCCCTAGGAGGTCAGCATACTGCCTCTTGTCATCACTGGGAGTAAGAGGTAGAGATCTCCAGGATGCTGTTAGGAGACTAGGAGTCACAGCAGAGAAAGCATCATGTTGGTTGTGGTGGAAACGCAATCAGTGTAGCTGGAACCCTTCGTCAGATGGGCAGTGATCTGGCCAATCACTGTCGACTCACCACCAAGAGACCGTACCAGGTTTAGGAGTTGAAACGGTTTCAGACGGGTGGTGACCTGGCTGATGACATCTGAGGAAGAAGCAAGAAAACATCTCTCTGTTTATCGCAACTGTGAACAACAGTTTGGTTTCATGCCAAGAAAGAGCACCACAGATGCAGTGTTTGCTTTGAGGATGTTAATAGAGAAGTACAAAGAAAGCATATGACAGGGTGCCGAGAGAGGAACTGTTGTATTGCATGAGGAAGTCTGGAGTGGCAGAGAAGTATCTTAGAGTGGTGCAGGACATGTATAAGAGATGTAAGGTGTGCTGTCGGCGTGACCAAACAGTTTAAGGTGGAGGTGGGACTGCATCAAGGGTCAGCTCTGAGCCCCTTCTTGTTTGCTATGGTGATGGATAGGCTGACAGATGAGATGAGACAAGAATCTCCATGGACTATGATGTTTGCAGATGACATTGTGATCTGTAGTGAGAGAACAAATGGAGGAAAATCTAGAGAGGTGGAGGTATGCCCTGGAAAGGAGAGGAATGAAGGTTAGCCTCGGTAAGTCAGAATACATGTGTGTGAATGAGAAGGACCCAAGAGGAACGGTGAGATTACAGGGAGAAAAAGAAGGTGGAGGATTTTAAGTACTTAGGTTCAACAATCCAGAGCAATGGAGAGTGTGGAAGAGAGGTGAAAAAGCGTGTACAGGAAGGTTGGAATGGCTGGAGAAAAGTGTCCGGTGTGATATGTGATAGGAGAGTATTGGCAAGCATGAAAGGAAAAGTTTAGAAGACGATGATGAGGCCAGTGATGTTGTATGGTTTAGAAATAATGGCGCTGAGGAAAAGACAGGAGGCAGAGCTAGAGGTAGCAGAGATGAAATGTTGAGGTTCTCTTTGGGAGTAACGAGGATGGATATGATCAGGAATGAGTACATCAGAGGGACAGCACATGTTAGAGGTTTTGGAGACAAAGTCAGAGAGGCTAAATTGAGATGGTTTGGACATGTACAAAGAAGGGATAGTGAGTATATTGGTAGTAGGATGCTGAGGTTGAAGCTACCAGGCAGAAGGCCTAGAGGAAGACCAAAGAGGAGATTTATGGATGTGGTGAAGGAGGAAATGAAGGTCGTTAGCGTAAGAGAAGAAGACGCCGAGGGCAGGGTGAGATGGAGGCAGATGATTTGCTGTGGCGAACCCTGAAGGGAACAGCCGAAAGGAAAAGAAGAAGAAGAGGTTTAGTGTTCACACCTAGATTAGTATGGACTAAAGCTCAGATCACTCTCGCCACTCAAGCCAATAAAGCCCTTTTGGATATTTATAGATATCAAAGAAGAGTGGGCTATTTATCATGTGTAGATTTTTTTGGAATATTTGATGCTATGGATAAACCTATCCTTTGCTATGGCTCAGAATTGAAAAACATGGCACAATAAAAAACCTTCAATTTTTTATGCACGGCAGTTTAGTACAATTTGAAAAAGTATCTGAATATATGTGAATTTTTTTTGCGAATTACACTAAACTTTTTATAGAGCCCACAAGATGAATCACATGTTAACTCTTGCATGGTGTTGTGAGCTGTCCAGGGTGTATTTTACCTTCACCCAGTCGAGATGGTTGAAACAGGCTCCAGGCTCTCGACAACGGTAATAGGATTTAGTTTGGCTGAGTGTGTAAATTGTGTAAGTTAAGCTGTTTTTATATACTTGAGAGCAACTTGTTTCTAAGAACCATATGGTATACAGTATTTTTATATTAGACTTTCAACCTCCTTTTCAGCTGAAGTGTAATTTTAGAAAGACTGTAGATATTTTTTTTCTTGCATTTTAATATTACGTTATCATTGTGTCTCCATCTTTATTATTATTATTATTATTATTATTATTATTATTATTATTAATTCATGGACTCATTGTCTTATAATGTGAAGAAGAAGTGGACTTTCATGTCTTGGAAGTTCATTCGAGTGTATATGGGGAAAGGTATTGAAGATGGATAAAATTAGCTCATTCATTCATTCATTTTCTGAACCGCTTAATCTTAATTAGGGTCATGGGGAGGCGGTTGCTCATCTCTGCCAACTCTCTGCAAGGGCAGAGTACACCCTGGACAACTCGCAGGCCATCACAGGGCAGAAACACAATGATGGCTATGCAGCTACCATTGACGAAAGTCAGCATTGGTTCTTTTACAAGCCTCCCACCATAGACAGTGAGAGACATGGCTGGCCTTTGATAACCCAGTTAGTTTCACTGGGGGCAGCAGTGACAACCATTGTTGATATATATATATATATATATATATATATATATATATATATATATATATATATTAATGATATAGTAAATATATATTATATATGATTATAATGACGTAAGCTTAATTTTTTTTTTTTCCATATATTTTTAAAAATTTAATAAGCACCCATAATAAGCGCTGCTGGGGCTCCTAAAGGACCAGCTATTTTCACGGCTTTAAAACAGAGCTTCCTATAACCAGAGCTCTTTCAGGGTTCTCTGCGAGTGTTTCACTGAGTAGAACAAACCTGTTCAACCTGTTCAGAATATTTATTCTGAAATTTTGGCTGTCTGGTCTCTGTACATGTGCACACCGGCAATTCACATCAGCAATCCAATTCTCTTGAAGAGTAGCTGGAGACCTTAATTTGCTGTAAATTTTTTTCACCTGAATTTTTTTGCCAGGTTTTATTTATGCGCTTAAAAAGTAACAAATTGAATATTGAGTACCTTTGGTGCTATTAGCACTATTCCATCGTCGTCGTCGTCAGGCGTATGTCTCGAGAGACGATGGTGTAGCGCTATGGTAGGCATTAAAGAGTGGCTAACAGGAGTCCTGTAGAAGAAGCCTCGTGAAAGCACAACAGTAATCTAGTGAAGATGATGTTTTCGTGTGATGAGACCATAACTGAAATATTTGCTCGAAACAACTCTCAGAACACCATAGGCACCATTATTTTATATTTCTATTGGAAGTCAAAACAAAGCAAAACATGAAAATCAATTTTAAATAATTCCATTTTTATTATTGTTTTTATGTAAATAACATTTGCACATTTTAAGTCATAGGTTGGCCTACTTTTAACATTATTAGTTATGCAAAAATACAGTTCAAACATATAAACATATAAACAACAGCAAAAAGAATGTTCACGTCATATAGTGTTGTGAGCAAACCTGGTAAAGTTATTCATTCATTCATTCACTGAACCATTTAATCCTAAATTGGGTGGCGGGGGTGTGCCCATCTCAGCAGAGTACATTGTACTAAGTAGAGTACACCCTGGACAGCTCACCAGGACAGAAACACGCTGATGGCTATGCAGTTACTCTTGTTGAAAGTCAGCAATGGTTGTTTGACATGAACCTTTCACCACAGACAGTGAGAGACATGGCCGGTCTTTGATAACCCAATTAGCTGCACTGGGAGGGGGGGCATTGACAACCCCTTGAGAGTGGGCTTGAACCCACAACCTTAGGATCAGTTATCCAGCACCTTTACCACCAGGCCGCCGCTACCCTAAAACACAATTTAGTTGAGAAAAGTTGTTGTAAATGTGTTGTTTAAATACATGTAACTGTATCAGTGGCCTCAAGCCAGTATATACACTACACGACCCAGCATGCTCTGCAGCACTTACAGTTGTAGTACAGTACAGTTCTGACTTTAACATCACATGATCTCAGCACATCTATCAGCACTCATGCTGATTCCACATCAGCTTACATAAAGTCATTGACATTCATGGTCAAGTGTAAAGCTTTGTATCTGTGTCAGTGCTTATAGAGCGATAGTATTTCAATGTTTGAGTTTTTCTTACCCTTACGCTTATGTCTGTGACTCGCCTTTGATTTGATTAACTGTGTGTGAGCTGTTTTATGTATTATAATTCTGCCACGCCTACAGTAAACTGCATGTCTGCTCCCTTTAACCTGTAAGTAACCTCAAAAGACTTTGATTCTGATCTGTGCTGCAATTTCAATAAAGGGCAGGAAATCTGCAAGCTGCTTCCAGTTTCCTCTTCACCTTGAAACAATGTGATAACACGGGTATGGGCTGCAACGGAACAGTAGGAACCCAAGATTTGTGATAGTATTACTTTAGAGCAGTGCTAACAATTATTTTCTGTGGCACCCCCCAAGAAGACAAACACATTTCACACCCCCCCATTGCCCCACGAGCGACTATAATTAGTATTATTTGTCTATAAAACTATTAGTACACCTCTGCGTAACATTGTATCTTCATTAACATTAAAACGAAGAAATGTAGTTCAACTTACAACAAAGGAAAAAAATCATTGACATTGTTTTATAATCTGCAATTGAAAAAATTTAAAATTCACCAATGTGCCTGAAATTAAAAAAAATACAACCTTATTTAAACTCATTCAACTTATTTATGTCTCCGTTTCTCTCCACCTTTCTCTTCTTTCCTGTTAGAAAATTTTCTGTGTTGTTTCTTGAAGAGTTGTTTACTGCCCATCATATTGTTTGCTAGTGCAAAACACCGCTACAGCATAGTGCGACAATGAGAGCGCCACTGCCAACTAGTGGAGTGGAAGTGCAATTACACTTAATTCTTGTACACAAATCCATAAAAGCATGTTCCCCAGGGTCATTCACACCTCACCCCCCCCCCCCCCCCCTCAGACCCTGCCCCTCCTGTCATCATACCATGCCCCCCCAAGGAGGGGCTTGCACCACTATTTGAGAAGCACTGCTTTAGAGACATGATGTAATTTCTATGCATATATAGTCCTTGTTAGGGGCTGGTGGTGTAGTGGTTAGGGTGCTGTGCTCATGATCTGGAGGTTGTGTGTTCAAATCCCAGTTAGACACCGACTGTGCTAAGACAGTCAGACAAGGTCTCAACCACAAGTGTGCCTCTGTTCACCGAACAGTATAAATGGGTACCAGTAGAAATATACTGGGAAGGTAACCTGTGATGGACTAGCATCCCATCCAGGAGGAGTTGAACCCCTGGTTGTTTCACACTACGGAAACCGGGAATAAACACCGGCCTGATGAGTACTAGGCCGCTCATAGTCTTTGTTCAATTAGACCCCCCTCCCCCCAATATATATATATATATATATATATATATATATATATATATATATTGTATATGATAGTGATGCTTGGTGTTAAAAAGTTTTGTTGAATTGAATATGTTTGAATACTTATCACGATATACTTAATACAAAATATATAAATTTAACAGTTATTCTGTAACCATGAGTCATGTTTGATGTAATATGAGCTCATAGCTTGCAAGGCTTTAAGCCAAGTGGACTATTAGTCACACATGCAGATGCAGAATAGATGTTTATTTAAACGAATAAAGCATTTTTATTATACTGTATATAGAAATTCATGAAAATATATATTATGTTTTTATATATTACTGAAATACTGGAGACTCAGTTAGCATCGAGCTAATGGTTAGAAAAAGGCTTCTTCATTACATAAGGCCTTTGTTCTTCAAGGCATGTCGTCCACAGGGAAAAAAAGCAAAATTTTATATGTAAAAATCAAACATGTAGTTCTGATCATCATTATCAAAACACTTCAAAGTGCAAGATATCATTTTTTTAATAAGAGCAAATTCAAACGAACAAACCTAATGGATACCAACTTACTGACTTGAATTTTGTAGTCTGTATTCACAGAAAGCTGTGATTTTCAGAAAATCATTGGATTACAAGATACATTTTCAGCAGGTAGAGAGTCAAAAATGACGATGTGTAGATGGCAAGAAGTCAGAACTGAGTCTGAACATAAACGAGAAAGATGTGAACGCAAGGAATGACAGAAAATGAGGATTTCCAGCCCAGATTATTGTCAACACTGGGCAGCGAGGAATCTACAAACGCGTTCACATACAGCCGGAATTCTTCTTGACTGGTCAGAACATTTACATCTTTTATCAGATACTCTTATCCAGAGCAAGTGACAGAAGTGATTTTTAAAATACTGTATTAATATTGCAAGAGAAATTATTGCCTCTTCATTTAACCCATCCAGTGTCGCTGAACTGTGTGTTCAGAACTTTGGCACAGTTCGGGTATTTTTGTGAATGAAAGTCATTGGTGGATTTGGAAACTTACCCTGCAAGTTCTTGAACACTTTTGCAGCCCCATATTGGAATAAAATTGAGAAATGAGTAATTACAGTTTTGTTAAGACAAAACCTAGATCTGTTAAATAGTGATGCTTTTTTTAAGCTGTAAGGTTGACCATGAACAGGACATGCCTTTAAAGTTTTTAAAATTAAAAAAGCTCTTACTATCAAATGGCATAATTTGTAAGACGTTTAAATGATTCTGTTTTGTTGCATTTCCTGACATGAGTCTAAAGAAACTGTTTTGTTGGTGGAACCAATTCGTGGCACATCCAGCTTGCACAGACCAGGTATGACGCGTTGTCATCTGTACACTATTGTCAGGCTGTAGCAAAGACTGAAGGCCTGCTCCTCACAAAAAACTCCTGTTTGGTGGAAGAAATTCTTGACGATAAAAAACTCATTTTTACCATCTTTTACTTTTACTTTTATTCCTAAAATGTTGTTTGTTTTCACAGAATCAGTTATACATAGCTAAACTTAGCTTAGAAATGGTGATCATTCCTAATTAAACCAGTGGATCAATAACATCATACAGCTTGAATGTTACCCAGCTTACTGATTTCCCAAAGTCCGAGTTGCTTTTGTGTGTGTGTGTGTGTGTGTGTGTGTGTGTGTGTGTGTGTGTGTGTGTGTGTGTGTGTGTGTGTGTGTGACACACAAATATGTAGCTGTGTCCAGACTCTTCTTTGTTTCTTGTTTTTGTTTTGGTTGTAATCCAAATGCTTTGTGAAGTGTGTGTGTGTGTGTGTGTGTGTGTGTGTGTGTGTGTGTGTGTGTGTGTGTGTGTGTGTGTGTGTGTTTGCAAACCATACAGAGAATACTGAAAAAAAAGTCTATTGAAAACTTACATCAATTGAAAGTCTTTCCACTTTCCTGCTTCCCTTAGTAAAGATATTGACATTACGAATTTGAAATAATTCTGTAATAATATATCCATAATAATATATCAAATAATAATATTAATGTTATAATAAAAATAACAGTGATGTCACCTGCAATAAGCCCCTGGCCTAATTATAATGCAGTAGAATTTGTGATACAGTAGGAGGTGATTTATCCCTCAGCCCACTCTGAAGGGTTCAGGTTTGCTTTGGACTGCTTTATATTCCTTTGATACAAAAGGGGATAGAGATGTATTTACATAAAACACACACAGGGAAAGCACAAGCCTTTCGTATCTGCCTCGGATTTTTCTTACATGTTGTCCATGCAGATCTTTGTAAATGCTGTGGTTCTCTGATCAGAGGAACAGGCGGGAGGCGGTGTTTATCAGAGCCCAACATTGAGCCTGACGTCTATAGGGATCCATCATCCTCATCCTCATCATCATCACCAGGACCATCCTCATCCTCATCATCATCATCTTCATTATCATCATCATCATCATCATTGCCCTTCACCGGCCAAATATCCCTTCGCTTTTTTCAGCGCCTCTGAATGTATTTCAATAGGTGCATTTTTTCCCCCTTTATTTACCTTCATGACACCGTCAGGAATTCGGGACCACTGGAAGTTTAACTCCGCGCGCAAGCAGGTGGGCGTTTATTAGAAACCGACGGAGCGCGCCGACTAAGTAGTTGAGTAATCCTGCCGTGACCGTTTTCCCGTTTTCCATTTCCCGGTCTCCCCATGAGTGTTCCGCCGGTGATCCGTGCCCCGAGCCCCGTGCCCGGCTCACAGGGAGTCTCGTTCCACATGCAGATCGGTTTGAGTCGCGAGCCCGTGCTGCTCGACTCCCAAGACTTCAGCCTCGGGCAGGTTCGGGAAATGGCGTGTTCCATCGTCGACCACAAGGTAAAGGTTCTGTCTCGTTTTCTACCCAGATGATGATGATGATGGTGGTGATGATGATGATGATGATGATGATGATGATGATGATGATGATGATGATGATGATGATGATGATGCTGGCCATCTTCTGAAAGTCCGAGTCAAAGCCGGAGAATAACCGTGTGAGTGCAGACACCAACTGTAGGGTGAACTTTTTGTGAGTTTCGTGAATCCGGTGACGGTTTAATCCGAACCGACTTTATATCAATCCGACCGATCTTACAGTATCAGGCGCAGTCACATGGCTACAGTGATAGTCTATTTATTTGAGTCCTAGATTTTTAAAACTTTCCATTTACAGAACGCATAATAGATCTGAGTTGATTTTATTTATGAACCAGGTTATATTTATATTAGAATTACCTGAGATGGATTTAAACCCTAAAACTCACTCAGTAAGGTGTCCAGACAGATAAGAATAAGAACTCAACAGTTCATATAAAAAACTTAATAACTCTGTTTGTAAACTTTGGAAATTATTTAAGATCTAAAATATAAATAATAAATAAATCAATAAATCTATAACATTTTATTAGTCTAAATAAAGTTGGGCTATATCAAAGCACATTTGACTTTCAATATATTTTATTGTTTCGAGTTAAGTCATTCTCGATTATACATTATTTTTCAAAAAATATATGGAAAAAAAAATAAAGTTTACATCATTCTCATCATATATTATATTATGTATTATATATATATAAAAAACAAGTTTAACGTAGCCTAGCCTAGGCTAGCCTGGTACCTTCTGACTCTTGGTGTCCTGCCATGAAGGATAACATCTTGATTATCATCTTCATGGAGGTTTTCTTGGCAAGGATAGTGCTGTGGTTTGCTCTTGCCTTCTGCACAATGCATACCTACAAGCAATTGAGAACACCCAATTAACCTACTGTGCATATGTTTTTGGACTGTGGGAGGAAACCAGAGTACCTGGAAGAAACCCACACAAGCACGAGGAGAACATACAAACTCCACACAGAAACGCCCAGGCCAAAAATCAAACCCAGGCCTTCTTGCTGTGAAGCGGACGTGCTAACCACTACGCCACTGTGCTAGCCTAGAGACAAGCTAATTCAATTTAAGTCATTTTTCGACTTAAGTCGTCTCTCCTGGAACAAGTTAACAATGTAAGCCGAGGTATACCTGTATATGACTTTCTTTTTTGAAAGGGACCAGCAACGAGGTCATTAGTTTGGGTTTCAGTCCCAAGCTTGGCGAGGGAGTTCTCTCTGTGCTTGTATACTTTCCTCTGGGTACTCCGGTTTCCTCCCAATGTCCAAAGGAATACAGGTGGTGATGGTGCTGGATTACTGATCTTAAGATCGGGTGTTCCAGCTGCACTATCAATGAGTTGTCTCTGCTGTCCCCCCAGTGCAGCTATTTGGGTTATCAAAGGCCGGCCATGTCTCTCACTACCTGTGGTGAGAGGTAACGAAAAAAAAAAAAAAAAAACATTGCTGACTTTTGTAAAGAGGAGCTGAATAGCCTTCATTGTGTTTCTGCCCTGTGATGGCCTATAGCGAGCTGTCCAGGTTGTACTCATCCCTTGCCCAGAGTCAGCTGAGATGGGTGCCTGCCTCCCTGTGACCCTAATTAAGATTAGGTGGTTGAGAAAATGAATGAATGAATAATTGCCTCTACTTGTGGATGTGAGTGTAAAACGATTGTGTGTGTGTTGGCCCGGCGGTGGTATGGTGAGCTTTTTAGTGTGTACCATATTTTCACCCATTATTGGCTGAGACAGTCTCCAGTCTCCAGTCTCCCCGTTACCATAGTAGGAGTAAGAGGTTTGGAAATAAGTGATTATTCTAATGTCTTGGACTTGTTTCTGTCTCAGCAGTATTCTAGTTGGTCTTCTGTGAATAGACTTGCTTTTCTCACATGTTATTATTTTTTCTCCAGTGACACATCCTTCAAAACAAAACCATATATTAAGAGAAGCTTGTTTAGAAAATGACCATAAATGGATTCTAATTAATTTAGACATTTATTTGAAATTTATGGAAGAAGCCGTAGAATGTCTGCAGTTTATAACAGTCCAAAAATTTTCCATCAATGACCAGGGCTTCAGGATTGAAGACTAGGTGTGTACAGTTTTCTTTTTCTTTCTTTTTTTTTTTTTTTTTTTTTTTAGTAGCACGACGAGATAAACACTTTCATCATCTTAATAATTCAAGAGACATAAAATACTGGGGAGGGAATAACTCATTGTAGCCGCTATGTGATAACAACAACTAAACATGTCTCGTTGCTCTTCCATAGCATTAAATGTACCTATAATTAGTGAAAAAGAATAACATGTGACTCGGAAATACACACTACATTTTTTGTTGTTGCTAAATTACTGTGATATACAAGGTGTTGAGCACTGAGGAATGTTTTGTTGTTTGTTTGTTTGGAAAAATCACTTTAGGATGATAATTGTGCTGTGGATTATATTCCTACACTGCCCGATTAAATAAAGTAATGCAAGCCAATATTCTAATGCATTGTCTTTATCCTTTAGCTTTCAGTACGTAATCGCCATGGGATGGTTTCGATAAATAAGAAGCAAAATTTAACAAAATTTATTTCCTTCAAGAGTTGGGTTTATTTTTTACCCAATTTATTGAATTGCTAATGGAGAAAAAAAAATGATGGAAAAAAACTCCTGCGATGTCCAGGGTGCACTCTGCCCTAGCTCAGAGTTGGCTGAGATAAATGTTTGCTTCCCTGTGAACCTGGTTAGGATTAAATGGTTCAGAAAACAATTTAATTAATGATTAATGTTCAATGAACCAAGTTTTCAGTTTTGAGCTCTTATTTTATATCCATGACATCAGCGAAGAAAAAGTCCACTGTTGTGATAACTGGGTCTTTCATTCAGGTCTTCATTTTGTTGTCCCATTAATGTTGCTGAGCCTTGACCAGACCAACTGAAGCAATAATGCTATGGAGATTATGTACTATTATCAAGCTGGTCCAACAAAATATTACAGTACAGGACTTTAAAAAAAAAATACTATGATGTGCAAACACACACACGCATGCGCGCACAGCCACACACACACACACACACACACACACACATATGTAGTTATGTCCTGACTCTTCTTTGTTTATTTGCTAAATCACTAAATCCTAGTTGGGTAACGGAAGAGCAGAAGCCTATCTCAACCTGACATTGAGTGAAGGCAGAGTACACCCTGAACAACTCACCAGACCATTACAGGGCCAACACTGAACCATTCACACTCATACACATTCACATCTAGAGGCAATCTGCAACAGCCAATTAGATTAATGTGCATGACTCCACATAGAGATTCCAGAGCCCGGGACTCGAACTGAAGACCTTCTTGCTGTGAGGTTGATGCATTAACAATGATCTATAAATCCTATACAGTCCTGTACATGCAATGTTTTATTTATCATTTCATGCTTTCATATTGGTTTAAAACCTTCTACAAAGACTACTAAAATGCGCCACATTTCATGTGCTACGAAATCATTTGCTAGGTGGATATTTCTCCTTCTCCGATAGGTACACAGAATGTGAAGGCTTTCCATTTTAATCATGGATATTTTTCTCATTGCATGTTTATCTGTTATTATTTTACAGCTTTGGTCTATTTACATTCTGTTTTTAGAAGTTTCGGTGCTAGATCATGGCACAGCTTTTGATAGCTGTAATCACGTACGGCTGAACAAGGAACACCTTTTTTTTTTAAGCTTGAGGTTGTCAGCCTTTGTTTTGGAAAAATAGATGGATGTGTTTTATATATTGAAAGAAAATGGAGAGGGGGCTTCAAACAACAGATTTAACCTTAACTCCTTTAACACCTTGTAGACATATTCTCAGATTGGGAGAATCTCAGGAGTATAAGCGCTCAGAGCTCTTATCACATTAAACAGTCACATGTTGATCTTGTGTGCATGAAAATGATAGTGACATTGCTGTGCAGACGAAACACCGAAAATGGTGTTTCATTGTCGCTGTTTCATTGTCATTGCATGGAGCAGAGTGTGTGTGTGTGTGTGTGTGTGTGTGTGTGTTCAATGCTTTTCTTTGCAGGATGCAACTAGTTAGCAAGGTTTTACATGGTCCTTTACTGTAAAATGTAAGAAGAGCAACATTGCTAACTGTATTTCGACTGCAGACAGATGGATCTGATTAATGCTTTGATACTGTAGTAGATAACTCTGCCCACACATTGGATTACACCTGTCTTCAGTTCTGCTAAAATAATACGCGTACCACAGTGTGAAGCACAATAACTGATAGGTGATAGCAGTGTGTGAAAATACAGCTAGCCATTGCACTATTCACTTGCTCCCACTACAGCCATATTAACAGAATTATGTAGGTTTACTGAGCATAACGGCGTGATCCGGGAAAAAAAAAGATGTCCTTGAAAGCTCTTTCGCATTGTAGTGTAGCCTCAGCCTCAGTGGAAAGAGACACTACTCCAGCTTTTCACAATTCACAGCCTGTGTAGGAGGATAGATGAAGCACATCAGGAAATTTCAAAATGTCTATTGAGGCATATATAAATATAAAAAAGTATCAGAGGATGATTACTTTCCTCTGTTCAAGAAGACTCAGTCCAAAAAAAAAAGTTAAATGCTGGCGTTGTTAAAATTGAGAACTTATTTATCGCACTGGATGGTCCAGGAATATGCTCCTCAATCATGAATCTACAGCTTTACTGTAGTTATTGCATAATATTGTATTCCAGGTCAACAGATATTAGAAATTCTCCTAGGATATCAGCTCATATATGATGACCGTAATGTCATTATAGGGGAAAAAAGTAAATGGTCTTGACTCATTTTAAACTAAAGTATGTCATGATAAAAAATAAATTTGTTTCATTTTCAAGAAAGCTTTTCATCACATGTTGTTTTTTCTTCAGAAATTGTAAGTGATGTAACGCTAATGAACCGGAAGTGTCATTTACTGCTGTTTTTTCAGTCTAGACTAGTCCACGAATAACAATAAAATATGGAATTAACATATTTGATAGTAAGAATGTATATATATATATATATATATATATATATATATATATATATATATATATATATCCTTCTAAAAAAATTAGCATATTGTGATAAAGTTCACTATTTTCTGTAATGTACTGATAAAAATGTAAACTTCCATATATTTTAGATTCACTGCACACCATCTGAAATATTTCAGGTATTTTATTGTTTTAATACTGATGATTTTGGCATACAGCTCATGAAAACCCAAAATTCCTATCTCAAAAAATTAGCATATCATGTTCAGGTAGTCTGAACGAGCTATTAACCTAATCATCTGAATCAACCAATTAACTCTAAACACCTGCAAAAGATTCCTGAGGCTTTTAAAAACTCCCAGCCTGGTTCATTACTCAAAACCGCAATCATGGGTAAGACTGCCGACCTGACTGCTGTCCAGAAGGCCATCATTGACACCCTCAAGCAAGAGGGTAAGACACAGAAAGAAATCTCTGAGCGAATAGGCTGTTCCCAGAGTGCTGTATCAAGCCACCTCAGTGGGACGTCTATAGGAAGGAAAAAGTGAAAGAAGGGCCGATTCCAGACCTTGGGGGACCTGTGGAAGCAGTGGACCAGAAACAGCGGCAGAAGTGCCTGACTTCGGCTACAGAGAAGCAGCACTGGACTGTTGCTCAGTGCTCCAAAGTACTTTTTTTGGATGAAAGCAAAGTTTGCATGTCATTCGGAAATCAAGGTGCCAGAGTCTGGAGGAAGACTGGGCAGAAGGAAATGCCAAAATGCCTGAAGTCCAGTGCCAAGTCCCCACAGTCAGTGATGGTCTGGGGTGCCATGTCAGCTGCTGGTGTTGGTCCACTGTGTTTTATCAAGGGCAGGGTCAATGCAGCTAGCTATCAGGAGATTTTGGAGCCCTTCATGCTTCCATCTGCTGAAAAGCTTTATGGGGATGAATATTTTATTTTTCAGCATGACCTGGCACCTGCTCACAGTGCCAAAACCACTGGTAAATGGTTTACTGACCATGGTATTACTGTGCTCAATTGGCCGGCCAACTCTCCTGACCTGAACCCCAGAGAGAATCTGTGGGATATTGTGAAGAGAAAGTTGAGAGACACCAGACCCAACACTGTGGATGAGCTTAAGGCCGCTATCGAAGCATCCTGGGCCTCCATAACACCTCCATAACACACACACACACACACACACACACACACACACACACACACACACACACACACATATATATATATATATATATATATATATATATATATATATATATATATATATATATATATATATATATATATATATATATATTAATTATATATATTTTTTTATTATTAATTATAATTATTTTTTTTTAACAAACCCCTATGACACATGAGACAACATAGGGATCAGTCTCCCTTGCCCGGACGCGGGTCACTGGGGTTCCCTCCTGGAGCCAGGCCCAGGGGAGGGGCTCGAAGGCGAGCGCCTGGTGGTCGGGCTTATACCCATGGAGCCTGGCCGGGCCCAGCCCGAAAAGGAGACATGGGTCCGCCCTCCCATGGACCCACCACCCGTGGGAGGAGTTTTAGGGGTCGGGTGCAGTGTGAGTTGGGTGGCAGCCAAAGGCATGGGTTCTGTCGGACTGATCCTCGGCTGCTTACTCTGACCTTCGGGACATGGAATGTCACCTCTCTGGCGGGAAAGGAGCCTGATTTGGTGCGTGAGGTAGAGAGATACCGACTAGATATAGTCGGGCTCACCTCAACGCATAGCTTGGGCTCTGGAACCATCCATCTCGAAAGAGGCTGGACCTTCTTCTATTCTGGAGTTGCTCATGGGGAGAGGCGGCGAGCCGGTGTGGGTATCCTTGGTGCCCCCCGTCTCGGGGCGCAAATGTTGGGGGTCTGCCCGGTTGACGAAAGGGTAGCTTCCCTCCGTCTTCGGGTGGGGGGACGGGTCCTGACCGTTATTTGTGCTTATGCACCAAATGACAGTTCAGAGTACCCACCCTTTTTGGAGTCTTTGGGGGGGGTGTTGGAGAACGCTCCCTCGGGAGACTCGCTCGTTGTCTTTGGAGACTTCAACGCCCATGTGGGCAATGATAGTGTGACCTGGAAGGGTGTGATCGGTAGGTACGGCCTCTCCAGTCTGAATCCGAATGGTGTGTCGTTGTTGGACTTCTGTGCTCGTCATAGTTTGTCTATCATGAACACCATGTTCGAACATAAGGGTGTCCATAAGTGCACTTGGCACCAGGACACCCTAGGTCGCAGTTCGATGATTGACTTTGTAGTCGTGTCATCGGACTTGCGACCATATGTTCTGGACACTCGGGTGAAGAGAGGAGCTGAGCTGTCTACTGATCACTACCTGGTGGTGAGTTGGCTTCGGTGGTGTGGGAGGTTGCCTTCCAGACCTGGCAGGCCCAAGCGTGTGATCAGGGTCTGCTGGGAACGTTTGGCGGAGCCCCCTGTCCGAGGGGCGTTTAACTCCCACCTCCGGCAGAGCTACAACCACGTTCGGAGGAGGCGGGGACATGGAATCGAATGGGCCATGTTTCGTGCCTCCATTGCTGAGGCGGCAGCCCATAGCTGTGGCCGTAAGGTCGTCGGTGCTTGTCGTGGCGGTAATCCCCGAACCCGGTGGTGGACACCTGCGGTGAAGAGGGCCGTCCAGCTGAAGAAGGAGGCCTATCGGGTTTTATTAGCCTGTGGGACTCCTGAGGCAGCAAACGGGTACCGGCAGGCCAAACGTGCTGCAGCCGAGGCTGTCGCAGATGCAAAATCTCGGGCGTGGGAGGAGTTCGGTGAGGGCCTGGAGAGTGATTATCGGTTGGCCTCAAAAAGGTTCTGGGCCACCATCCGACGCCTCAGGAGGGGGAAGCAGTTGTTCACAAACACTGTTTACGGTGGAGGTGGGGAGCTGCTTACCTTGACTGGGGATGTTGTTGAGAGGTGGAGGGAATACTTTGAGGACCTTCTCAATCCCACCAACACGCCCACCGTGGAAGAGGAAGACCCTGGGGGTTCGGGTGAGGGTCCGCCCATCACTGGAGTGGAGGTCACTGAGGTTGTTAAAAAGCTCCTTAGTGGTCGAGCTCCGGGGTTGGACGAGATCCGCCCGGAATATCTCAGGGCTCTGGATGTTGTAGGACTGTCTTGGTTGACACGTCTCTGCAACATCGCGTGGTCATCGGGGCTGTACCTCTGGATTGGCAAACTGGGGTGGTGGTCCCAATTTTTAAGAAGGGGACCGGAGGGTGTGTTCCAATTATCGGGGAATTACACTCCTCAGCCTACCTGGGAAAGTCTATGCAGGGGTACTAGAGAGGAGGATCCGACCGATAGTCGAACCTCGGATTCAGGAGGAACAATGTGGTTTTCGTCCTGGCCGCAGCACTCTTGACCAACTCTATACGCTCCACAGGATTCTGGAGGGGGCATGGGAGTTTGCCCAATCTCTCCACATGTGCTTTGTGGATTTAGAGAAGGCTTTCGACCGTGTCCCTCGAAAGATCTTGTGGGGCGTACTCCGAGAGTACGGCGTTCCGGATCCGTTGCTACGAGCTATTCGGTCGCTGTATCACCGGAGCCAGAGTTTGGTCCGTATTGGTAACAGCAGGTCGGATTCATTTCCAGTGGGAGTTGGAGTCCGCCAAGGCTGTCCTTTGTCACCGATTCTGTTCATAATTTTCATGGACAGAATTTCTAGGCGCAGTCGAGGCGATGAGGGGTTCTGGTTTGGTGGCCATCGGATATCGTCTCTGCTTTTTGCGGATGATGTTGTCCTTTTGGCTTCATCAAGTCGGGCCCTCCAGCTCTCATTGGAGCGATTCGCAGCTGAGTGCGAAGCAGCCGGGATGAAGATCAGTACCTCCAAGTCCGAGGCCATGGTTCTCAGTCGGACAATGGTGGAATGCACCCTCCGGGTCGGGAATGAGGTCCTGCCCCAAGTGTAGGAGTTTAAGTATATTGGGGTCTTGTTTACGAGTGAGGGAAGGATGGAGCGAGAGATCGACAGACGGATCGCTGCAGCCTCTGCTGTTAAGCGGTGCCTGTACCGGTCCGTCGTGGTGAAAAAGGAACTGAGCCGCAAGGCGAAGCTCTCAATTTACCAGTCGATCTACGTTCCAACCCTCACCTATGGTCACGAGCTTTGGGTAATGACCGAAAGAACAAGATCACGGATACAAGCGGCTGAAATGAGCTTTCTTCGCCGGGTGGCGGGGTTCTCCCTTAGCGATAGGGTGAGAAGCTCCGCCATCCGGGGAGAGCTCGGAGTAGATCCGCTGCTCCTCCGCATTGAGAGGGGCCAGTTGAGGTGGCTCGGGCATCTGGTCAGAATGCCCCCCGGACGCCTCCCTGGTGTGGTGTTTCGGGCATGTCCAACCGGGAAGAAACCCCGGGGTCGACCTAGAACACGCTGGAGGGACTATGTCTCTCGGCTTGTCTGGGACCGCCTCGGTGTCCCCCCGGGAGAGTTGGAGGAAGTAGCTCAGGAGAGGGATGTCTGGACCTCTTTGCTAAGGTTGCTGCCCCCGCGACCCGACCCTGGACTAAGCGGAAGAAGATGAGATGAGATGAGAGATATTATTTTTTTTCCAACAAACACAATTTTAATGCTAACTGGGTTTGAATGAAAAAACAACAAAATAAGAACTTAAATATAGTGACTACTTTTTAAAAAGAATTTCACCAAACACAATTCTACTAAATGTATTGCCCCTCTTTTACCCCACAGTTATTCCAGTTATTCTGTTTGATATGAATTAATAGCCCACTTGGTTCGAGGGTTATAATAATTCATATCTTACCAGAGGTCATGGAATAACTGTTAAACATACAGCCCCCATTAAAAATATTGGAATGGCAATGCCAATTTTTGTATGATAAAAGTTCCTACCAATTGGATTAAACACATTTCTCAGTGATGAAATGTTTCTGTAGACTTTTGAAATTATTAGGCTGCTATTATCATGCATGTTATCATCAATAAAGATTAGTGAGGCAGTTCCAGAGGCAACCATTCATACTGAATAATGATTTTCCTTGATTTGCTCAACAATGATCATGTCTTTCTGGAGGGCATCTTCTACACAGAGACACCGTTATGCTGGGACAGTGACAGTGAAAGGGAATTTATTGCTACAGCATACAATTAAATCCTATACAACAACACTTTGGGGAAGTCCTGCATATGGATGTGATGAGGAGGTGTGTGTAAAGGTTTGGCCATACGGCATACCTTGCTAGATGGTTACTGAAAAATAATCCCACATAATGCCCAACTGTGTCTTTGATATTCCTAGTGTGAACAGTTAAAGATGATTTGGAGAAGTTTTTTTTTTGTTTGTTTTTAGGATGGACAGGCTAACTTCGTTCTTTCACGATAACTGGTAATGTAGAATGCAATCAACAGGACCTGTGGATGGCTTAATGTGTTACACATGCAGATCAACTCACTTTCTTGTTTGTCATTCTGCGTAATCCTACTAGGATTTCTAGGATCCTACTAGAGGTGAGAATCTCTCTCAGCCAACACTGGGCGAAAAAGCAAGGCACACCTTGAACGGGGCAAACAAGTGTTCAAACTCAAACTCACACCAAAAGAGGCTATTTGCAGCAGCCAGTTGGCCTAATGTGCATGTCTTTAGGTTGTGAGAGGAAACTGGAGTACCTGAAGGAAACATATGCATGTACACAGCTAAATGCAAATACCACTCAGAAACTTCTGGCTGGAACTTGAACCAAAAACATTGTTGTGAGATGGATGTGCTGACCACTATGCCACTGCCCTGTCAACACCCAGATCATACTGTGTAAAGTCTGTATCTGGTTGAGGATTTGTACAGAGCTCCACATAGGTGCGAGACTTTCTGAATACTCATTCATTCATTCATTCATTTTCTGATCTGCTAAATCCTAATTAGGGTTGCGGAGAGGCTGGCACCCATCTCAGCTGACTCCGAGGACGGGGTACACCCTGGACTGCTCATCAGGCTATCAGAGAGTTGATACTCAATCAACTATTTATACTCACACTTTCACCTAGGGGTGATTTGTAACAGCCAATTAAAGTACTGTGCATGATTTGGACTGTGGAAGGAAACCGGAGAACCCGGAGGAAACCCACACAAGCATGAGCAGAACGTGCAAACTCCACCCAGAAACACCTGAGCTGGGAATTGCACCCAAGACCTTCTTGCTGTGAGGCAGACGTGTTTCAGCTTTAAAGTTTAGTGATCGAATCATGTAGTACCATCAGCAATAAAAGATAATCAAGATTCAGAATGTTTTCACTGCCCCATAGCCCCGCCCTGTCTGTCCAAGAGATACAAGATATGTGTTTTTTTTTCAAAAATATTAACAGCAGCCACAGACTCCATAATCTTTTTCCTAAGATTCTCGGACTCACTCATTTACTGAACCGCTTAGACCCTATTCGGGTTGGGGTGAAGCTGGTGTCTATATCAGTCGATACTCAGCTAAGGCGGTGTACACCTTGAACAGCTGGTCAATGAACCTCTGCACAGAACTGACTTCACACAGAAACACCTGAGCTGTAAAGAGCAAATACATTAGTTTCTTATATATGATGCTAGCATTATATTCGCTGAGTACAACTTATGCTGGAATAATTTTTGGGAATTTAAAAGCACAAGTGGCGGTGAATAATCACTTTCACCAGAACCATAAACAGCATCCAAAAACAGATTCCAGAATTTCATATTCCATTAAATTTCAAACTTTAAAATCTTAATTTGACCCTCACTGTGGAGGCTCTGGAAATGAAACCATTTTGTTTCTCACACTGCCAAAAGTCCTTAGTGCTATCAAGGGGATGCCTAATAGACTGTGAATCCATTAGTGCTCAGGATTATCAGGTTTAATTAAAGTGATGGCGCGTTTCTTTCAAGTTTGCACCTTTTTGCATTACCACTTGTGCAAGCGTCCTTATTAATCAGTTGGGTAGCTGCTGTTCTCGTGCTTGGCGCTAACCATTCCTGTTTCTCAGTCTATAGTCCTAACGGGTAGAGGAGTGGCGCAGCGATGGCTCCTTTTGTTTAGTTGAGTTTTAGGTTTTTGAATGCAAACCTATTAATATGCACACTGATATTTTGATTCCTGTAGTGTATTAAGTACTACTGGATAGTGGTAAAGTGAGCATGAAGATCCTGGACATAGACAAAAACATGCACATTTGAAAATCCATTTAAATGACTTGGGAATTTAAACACACTCTGAGTTGGCAGGTTTTCTGGACTTAGTCACAAGTTCCGATTGCATTCCCAGTAATGTTTATACAGAAGCATACAATAGAGTGCTTGGTAAAAAAATCTGGCATTACCATGATGCTTCTGTTAAATTTTAGAAATGCATATGCTATACACTACCTTCAGGTACAGTTGCAACTTATTTTTCATGGGTTCAAAGGTTCGGCAAAATTAACAGCAGGTTAAGTAGGAACAGTCCTACAAAAACTGGACCATTTTCCATAATTTAGTAATTTAAGTCTTTTTTCAGCACTGCTCTCCATGCTTGATGTGCATGTTATCCCAGAAGCTCATGCTGTAATGAAAATGGTTCTGTCTCTTTTCATTCAGCCCCTTAAAGGAGTGTCATATTCTGCCATTAAGCATTGTGCAAAACCTGAATGGACTGCATTTCATACCAATGTCTTTGATAGATGTAGGTATTAGAGCAAATTATATATTCACGTCACTAGAGACAGTAGCTATGAATCGGAGGTATTAGCTTATATGGTCATCTTAGCAACACTGGTCTTTTTGCGTGAGCAGGAGAGTGGTCCCTCTAGTTGCTTGGCAACTGATTGTGATTGCCTGTGAAGTACTCCTCTGAGTGCCATTATGGTGATGAGAGCCATGTGTGGTGAGGTCATGCACCTCTCTCTCTCTCTCTCTCTCTCTCTCTCTCTCTCTCTCTCTCACACACACACACACACACACACACACACACACACACACACACACAACGGCAGGAGATGAGTACTGTATGGAGGCCATTGGGGAGCAGCTGTTTTGAAGATCACCAGAAGAGCTTCCTTCATTACCATTGATAGATATGATACTGTGTGTTTGTATGCTGTATGTGTGTATTTACACATGTACAAAACGCTTGTAAATCTTGTCAGTCTTAATGGGTCATGATTCCTTCTTTCTTTTCTACCCCCCTAAATAAATAAATAAATAAATAAATAAAATAAAGATACATGAAATAATCATAAGGAGTCATAAAACGGTTGTGCATGATCTGTTCTGCCTTATTTTTAATGCCACAGATGATAAATGCCATTTGAGAGGGTTGTTACTTATCTATGAGAGTTTCTGGGTATTTTTTGTCTTTAATGTTACAGTTTTGCAAAAATAACTCTTCCTATTTTAAATTGAGAGATGTAGAGAGGGCTAACAAAAGAAATGTTTTAATTGCTTTTGATAATAAGCTAAATATTGCAATATTACAGCTGCTGAAATGTCCAGCGATATGCAACGGTTTCTCTTTGTGATAACATGCTTTGCTGAAAGGTTACCTCATTTCCATAGTTGTTTGGGTAAGACCTACAAAACACAATTATCTCTTCCAAAGAAACGTGCTGAGACTTTCTAAACCAAGACGCGGGGCTCTAGCATATTCTAGCCGAGATTTTTATTTTTTATTTTTATCCCACTAAAGGCCCACAATGAAAGCAGTCCAGCCAATTGCATGAAACAAATCAAACAAGGATACTGGGTCTCTGCGCTAAAAAATGTAATTTTCTGAAGCGACAAGGAATGTCTATCAATCATCCATGTGTGCATGAGCATCAGTGTGGATTTTACTTATTATGCAGATTTGTCTGCTTTTGTGTAGTCACTGATCCAGTATCAAATCTTACAGCGTTTATTCTACGTCTTAGAAGTTAAATTTGCCGTTCGTTTTGTTTCATGATTGTTACACCACATACTGTGTAGAGGAGTTCAATAGAGCTCATTGTCAGTGAAATATCTAAATTACTGTCAATTTAAAGGTATACCACCTGCTATGTTCATCATGTAATTTTAATGATTTGCCATAGCACCTCAAAACCCAGTAGAACCTGTGCAGGATTTTGGTGACAGATCACCGCACCAGGTTTAGTTAGTGGGCATGCTGGCACTGAGGAAGAGAGCTGCAAAACACTCACTAATAATGTGTGAACATACAGCGATTAAGGTGACAATGAGAATCTTAGCACGCCTAAAAGAGTGCTCTAACTAGATACAGGGTGTCGTCCATGCTCTTCAGCCAGGTTGTCAACCTCAGTATTAATGACATGCAAATGTAGCCATCAAATAAATTAAGAGACCACTTTTAATGGATACCAGATGTGCAGGGAGACAGGAGACTATGCCAGCTGACACTGGGCATAGTACAACCTGAAGAGCTCATCAGGCCATTGCAGGGCAACACAAACAACCATTCACATTAACACTCACAACTGAGGTCAATTTATAACAGCGAATAAGTCTAAAATGTCATATCTTATTACTGTGGAGGGGAAACTGGAGTACCTGGAGGAAACCCATGCAAGCACAGTGAGAACATGCAAGCACAGAAACGTCCGAGCTGGGGAATTAAGCCCAGGATCTTCTGATGTGCTGTCGGGCAATTTTGCACACAAAGCTTTGGACAACGAATCACGCAAAATTAACTAAACAATGTAGACTAATTTAGTAAAAGATAATAATTCTGCACACATGTTTTATTATTTATTAGTTACTTAGTTTTTAACACTATATTTAAAGACATCAGTTTTAATGAACCAGGAATTCTTTGTTTTGTGTCCATTTTATTTAAAATAATGTCCTCATTTTATTTTAATTCCAGACACTCGTCTGCCACTTTAGGTAGTAACTTGTCAAGTAAACAACTGTTTCAGTTAAATTTTTGATTGCAAGACTGTGCAGTATTGAGTCTTTCAGTCTGCTCCTGTTATCAGATTTAATTCCCGTAATTTGTGGGAATGACCTTTCCACTGAAGCAGTCTGGGTATTTCACTACCAGACTATAAATATATCCCATTTGAACAGAGCTCCACTTTAAACAGTGACGATTCAGCCTACTTTACAATACTTTATTCACAGATTATAGATGAAAGCATTTTCAGTGGTTCACTGTGGAGATTTGTAGTCAGGCAGTGGCTGGCTATATCGCTGACACTTCTTCTAAAACACGGGGGCAACCAGTCAAGAACTAACAGCCAACTATTTGTATTGTGATTCAGCAAAGAGCCACATTATTGCCTGTCCCACTTTTCTCCTGCCTCATCCTACCCTGTACATACCCACAGCATGAACAAGTCACAATAACAATTTACCAGGGTTCCAGGGGGACTGGAGACTATGTCAACTGATACTGGGTATAGTACACCCTGAACAGCCTATCAGGCCACTGCAAGGCAACACAAACAACCATTCACACTAATACTCACAACTAGGGTCAGTTTAGAACAGCCTTAGTAATCTTATTACTGGGGAAGGGGGGGGAACTGGAGTGCCTCGAGGAAACCCATGCAGGCACAGTGAGAACATGCAAACACAGAAACATCTGAGCTTGGGAAGATTGCAGGGCCCTACTTGACACACACACACACACACACACACACACACACACACACACACACACACACGCACACACACACACACACACACACACACACACACACACAGATTGATAATATGTTATGGAATATATCAGATGATGAATATCAATCTTGAAATAAACAAACCTGTCAATACTGCTGCTAACTCGCTAAGCCGCAGATGCTTATAGCTAAGTCACCATGGATTTTACCATGGATTGCAAAACTAATTTTATACGTGTTGTAACAATGTGAAATAAAACATTTCATCATACAGTCAACTATATGCTGATATATATATATATATATATATATATATATATATATATATATATATATATATATATATATATATATATATATATATATATATATATATATATATATATATGCTGAATAATCTGTTTTTTTTTTGCAATGCACCATACTGCATGCCCCACCTACGAAGACTAGAAGCCAGTTATTGTCTGTCTATCTATCTATCTATCTATCTATCTATCTATCTATCTATCTATCTATCTATCTATCTATCTATTTATACATACATACATGCATATTACAGCATGACGACTCAAAAAGTCAGTATGTAACGAGGAGAGAATGAATGGCTTTCTATTCACTAATAATAGTTTCAGCTAATAATTGTGCAGTTAGTTACACTGTGCCAGTTGATAGTGCTTGACATGTTCAGTTTGTCACTATTGTCTATGGTCAATAAATGCAAATGCATCGGTAGTAAGTGGGTGCACAAGACACAGTATGTAACATGAACATGAAATATAGAGATACGTACCAGCTGAAATATATTTATATATACAAGCTCTAAGAAGCAAGGTGGCCCATCAGACATTTTTTTATTTTGAGAAATTTAAATTGTTTACAGCTACCATTTTCTATGTGAGCTGGTTATGTGTTATACATACATTATAATATAATGAACTTTTTCAATTTTCTCAATTTTTGACCTGGTACACACCTATCGTGCAAAGTATGTGATAGTGGAGTTACTCGCCAACACCACATGCATTAGTATGGTGATTGTGGTATATGTACATTAGTAACAAATCTTTAGCTTACTAGATTTGTGTACATATAACTTGCACTGTATTGTGATGATGCTCCCCTTTGTGAGTAGAACAAGAAATTATGATAGTTTTTCCACAGAGCGAAAGCACCTGATGCAGCAGCCATTGTGATGAGTATGGTTGATAAAGTGATACATTCATCATTTTTGGTGAAAACTGTGGTTAGCCAGATTAAAGAATGGTGAAAGTTTTACAGAGACAGGATTTTGTAATTAGCAGTGACATAAGGCTGTGACCATTTATGCATCATGACCGTTTTAACCGGACACAACAAGCGTGTGTGTGTGTGTGTGTGTGTGGGGGGGGGGTATGGTCTTTAAACGCCGCAGTACTGCATTAAGAGGCTGTGTGCACTCTCATGAACAACAACAAAAAAAATGGTAGATGATCACATTATGGCTTGACACTTGTCAGTTGAGACTGTCCAAACAGCTGAAATGTGTTTGGACTGTTTGTCTTAGTGTATCCTGTTTTGAACCATTTACAAATGTAAACTGTTACCTGTAATCTCAGTTTTACAAACAAACAAACAAACTAACTAACTAACAAACAAACAAAAAAACATGTACGTACCAGTAATGTGATTTCATATTTTTTCTGAACTATAATGGGAAACACCGTTAAAAAAATCCATACAGTGTAAAGCAGTTACATGTAATCCATGATTCCCTAAGCCTGCGACCTAGCCACTGGATTCCTGCATCCTGGGTTCATCCCTTACTCATTTTAATATAAATATTTAAGCACTGCCTAAAATTAGAGCTCTGAAAATGTTTACAAGTATTAGTTTACAGAAACACTGCAATGGCCTGGCGAGCTGTCCAGGGTGTACTATGCCCTCGGATAGAGTCGACTGAGATGGGTTCCAGCCTCGCCATGAACCTAATTAGGATTAAGCGGCTCAGAAATTGAATGAATGAATTAGTTTATAGAAAAATGCATACGTAAAGTAAGAAAATAAGCTTATACTGATGGTGGTAGCACACAATATATTTTTCCAGACATCTTCATTTATTGGGTTTCCTGTATGGGTGTGTGAGCATGGACTCGACAAAAAACTGAGCTCAGGGCTTTATGACATTTGCATAAGTATATAGTTTTGGAGCTCCGCTATTAATGTTGCCCTCAAATGGAGAAATTCACAGATGGAAAAAAAAAGGAAGTGGTGATGAAGGCAACGACTATTCATCAGCTTTTGAAAGTGTTGGACACAGAATAACTGTGATATTATTTAGAGGCAAAACACTATTTGCATTCTTTATGGTTTTTATGGTTTGAATTTTGCCAAAACCATTTTACAGAGTCAGCTTCAAACTTGCTGTTAGAAAACATGAGGAAGTTCCAGTGTTCCTGGATTTAAAAAGGCATTTGACACAAACTATACCAGAGTATCAAAACTTGCTCAACACTTTGACTGCCAAAAAGTGCGTTTGGTAACAGATTCTTTACTTTGTACATCAGTGACCTTCCATATACCTGACCTTCCCTAATGTCTGTCTCCAAATGTGCTTTGGTAATACAGTCATTTATATATCTGACAAAAAAATGTGACTCTGTTAAAAATAATAATATCGGCCTGGATGATGCTTCCTGCTTGACATTAAACAGTGAAAAAGCAGTCTGTCTGCTTTTCTCATGAAAACAAAAACCTTTTACATCACTAAAAGCTACAATTAAAGGTGAGCGCACTACAAAGAAACACAAGTAATATGTAAGGTGAATTTTACCTCTCTGTAAAAAGTGATATTAAAAGGATCAGTTAAATTGTTAGCCAGATTATTTTTTACTGTTGCTTGAATACATGGATTTAGCTGAGCTAGTCTGTGCTTGAATTTTTTAAGGCCACAATTATGCATTAAAAATCTTATTCTCGACTTTAAAATAAAATTTATGTTGTGAAATGTTCTTCAAAACTTTCAATTTGTTAAGCTTGTTTATGAGTGCTGTAATGGGCTCTCTCCTCAATGTACAGTACCTTAGGAAAATAGGGAACCGAGACCGGCATGGTGGCAGAGTAGTTAACGTGTCTTCAGAAAAGGCTCCGGCATTTTTGTGAGGTATGTAGGTTTTTTCTAAATCATGATATACTATATTAATCCTAAGGGCAGTGGTGGCCTGGTGGTAAGCTGTGTACCGATCTCAAGGTTGGGGGTTCAAGCTCTACTGTCACTGGGTTTCACTGCTGTCCCCACAATGCCGCTAACCGGGTTATCAAAGGCTGGTCATGTCTCTCACTGTATGTTATGAGAGATTCATGTACAAGAACCATTGCTGACTTTCATAAATAGGAGCAGAAAAGCTTTCACCATGTTTCTGCCCTGTGGTAACTTGGCAAGCTGTCCAGGATGTACTCTGCCCTTGCTCGGAGTCGAGTGAGATGCACACACACACACACACACACACACACACATACACATGCACGCACACACACACACACACACACACACACACACACACGAACACACTCACGCACACACACACACACACACACACACACACACACACACACACACACACACACACACACACACACACGCACATACACACACTTGTGTAGTTGGGGTTTAGGTGACTAGCTGAAGGGCACTCCAGCCATGAATGAACATTTAGGAAATGGGCGTCAGACTCCCCGCTACACGAACTTACCTAATTAACTTAAGTGGTTGAGAAAATGAATGAATTATGACGATAATGAGGATGATGAAGATAATGAAGATGAAGAAGAAGATGATGATGATGATGATGATGATGATTATTAATAATAATAATAATAATAATAATAATAATAATAATAATAATAATAATAATAATAATAATAATAAAATCATCTGGTGACGACGTTCCCGAAGTGTAATACATAATTATTTTCCATATTAACTCACCAGCAATAGTACTTCAAAAAGGTTTTTATTTGAAAGAATAAACTCATCATTTTTGACTATCAAGTGGCTTGAGCATTTGAAGAACCTGGAGGGAATCTGTTTGCCCTTTCGGTTAAGCCTAGAATGTGGCCCCATGCCTGCCATTGGCAAAACGTTTAGGCTTTTTTGGCCTTGTAGGCACAGAGGGAGGGAGAAAAACAAAAGCACAATGCTCCAACAGTATTGACCAGTGGTTGTCACAGCACAGTTTGCACCTGCTTAGCCTGCAGACTCAACATGGGTAGGCATGGCTTTGATTGGTTGATGGTTTGTGTGTGTTCCATGGCTTGATCAGTGTGGGGATATGGCCTGGTGCGTCAGTCTCGCCAAGAGAAAAGACAGACTCTTTCTGTCTTTGTCCTCTGTACAGACAAATAGTGGAGCTAATAATAAAGGAAGATACAACAACTAAATAATTGCTGTCATGTAAATCAGAACCATTGCAATATTGAATGTTAATATACTCAGACTTCAGGAACAAATGTTTAAACTGTAACCTCTCAGCTGATTTTTGTCATTTATTTGCTCTGTACCATTTGAGGAGAAAGGGAGCACACACTTGCCCTCATATTTTTTTTGCAGGCATTTAACCTAATTCTCCACCAGTCTCTGAAATCAGTGTGCTGAAATTTTTGATAACTCTTTCTTCAGTTGCAAGATGTTTAAAATTATTCCTGTATGTATTACCCTTTTTGAAATCCTCAAAATAATTTAAATAGTGTTCAAATCTAGCCTTTAACTCAGTCAGGTAAGAACTGAATTTGTTATTTTGGAGTTATTCTTTGCAGCATTTCTTAGTGTGCTCAGGATTGTCCTGTTCAAAGGTTCAAATCTGGTTAAGAAGGTTGACCTCACATGGTGTACAGGCACTGTGATATAATGCTTAATTCATTGTTAAATCCCAGTCCATGAGGCAAAAAGCTTCACAGCTGTTATGAGGTTCTTCTGTTGATATATATTATAATTGTTAAGCCTGGGGTGTTAATATTATATATATATATATATATATATGATTATATTTTATATATAATAAATAAATATTATATATATAATTATATAATATATATTATAATTGTTAAGCCTGGTGGAACAGGGACAAGTGATGGGAGAAGGCACATGGGTGGAGCTTCTGGTCTGTGGGAGACCGTTGGGAGAGGACCGCCCCCACCCCTGAGTCCAAGGCGTCAACTTCTGCCACAAACTGCAGCGATGGGTCTGGGTGAATCAGTACGGGTGCGTGGACAAATTTTGCCTTCAGTCTGACAAACGCTGCCTGGGCACTTGTTGATCACTGGAACGGGGTCTTGGGTCATGTCAACTGTGTGAGGGGGGCTGCTAGGCAGCTGTAGTCCCGCACAAACTGGCGATAGAAGTTCGCGACCCCCAGGAACCTCTGCAGCGTTTTCCACGGTCCTGGAGTTGGGAACTCCGCCACTGCCTTCACCATCGACGGATCGGGTCTTATCTGCCATTCTCCATGATGAACCTCAGGAATGAGACTGAGGGGACATGAAACTCACATTTTTCTGCCTTAACGAACAATCTGTTCTCTAGGAGCCTGTTCAGTACCATTCTCACGTGGCGGAGATGTTTGTCTTGGTCTCTAGAGAAGATCAGAATGTCGTCCAGGTATACAAATACAAAGCGGTTCAGCATGTCCCTAAGCACATCATTGACCAGAGCTTGGAAAACCGCCAGGGCATTGGTTAGTCCGAATGGCATGACCAGGTATTCTAAGTGCCCCAGGGGCATGTTGAACGCCGTCTTCCACTTGTCCCCCTCCCGACTTCGGACTAAGTGGTAGGCATTTCTCAGGTCCAGCTTGGAAAAGACGGTGGCATTTTGGAGAAGGGTTGAAGGCTGAATCGATGAGGGGAAGAGGGTATTTGTTTTTTATGGTGATCTGGTTCAGGTCCGTGTAACCGCCGCAAGGTCTCAGGGTCTTGTCCTTCTTTTTGATAAAGAAGAATCCCGCACCTATCGGGGAAGATGAGGGCCGAATGAGACCTGCAGCCAGTGACTCGTTAATGCATGCCTCCATGGCATTTTTGGCCAGCTCCGAGAGGTTGTATAGTCACTGGGAAGGGAGCATGGAACCTGGGAGTAAGTCAATGAGGAGTTAAGGAGCGATCCCGGTCCTTGCTGAAAACCTCTTGCAGGCAGTGATATTCTTCGGGCACGCCGGCTAAGTCCAGATCCTCCAGGTCGACCGGGGTTTGTGAAGCTTGGGAGGATACGGCCGCCATTAGGCAGTGTTGCAGACAGTAGTCATTCCAGCTGTGTATGGTGAGGGTACGCCAGTCAATGTGGGGATAGTGGGTCTGCAACCATGGCCACCCCAACACTAGGGGAGAGAAAGGCAGGGAGAACAAACAGTTCCAAATATTCCTGGTGGTTACCGGACAAACTGAGCTTAACTGGCTTGGTCTTGTGCGTGACGCGAGTGATGAGTCAGCCATCTATGGCCACTACCTCCTTGGGGGTCTCGGGTTCATACACGGGTAGGTCATGGAGCTCAACCATCCCCAGCTTGATAAAGTTAGCGTCAGCACCTGAGTCAATAAATACATCCACCTGGGAGCTTAATTCCGGGGTATGGGTAGTGAAATGAGAGGTTCTCGGTGTGCGGAGAGTATCACTGATGCTATCGCTGCTGCCGAAGTGGAAAGTGAAGGGTGAGGGGGCGGGGTCGCGGCAGCGAGGTGAGTGGCGACGGTGTCCATCCTTCTGATGAGCTGCGCCAAGCTGGTGGTTATGTGTTGATGATTGTCCATCATCTGATGCAAGGTGACGTCGTGTCATCCCAGCAGGGCACCCTGGTTGACTAGGGTCTGCCAAAGCTGCGCGGTCTCCGCTGGGTCCATGTTTCAGGTCAGAAGATTCTGTTAAGCCTGGGGTGTATGTGTTGGACCCAGAGATGCAGGAGACCAAAAGAAGGTTCAAACAATTTATTAAACACTCGGGAGAGTATATTATGGGAATACTAAGTCAAGGGAACTGGTCGAGCACGAAGCAAGAACCAGGGGTCAAAGAGAAAGCCGAGGAGCAGAATCACAGGGAAAACAATCTTCCGACATCGGAGGGAAGCGTGCCGCTCCCATTTATAGCTGGCTGCTTGCTGATTGCAGATTGGGATCAGGTTCGCTCTGCTTGGAACTCGTCTACCGGCAACCGTCAGGAACCTCGCCAGCGCCTGCAATGATTAAAGAAGAGTTAATTCCGCCAGCCAGCACAGACCATAACAATAATATAACTTTGATATTTGATGTATATTATATTATATTTATACTTTGATGTTTATACTTTGATATACTTGATATTATATTATACTTTGATATTTGATATATATTATTATACAACTTTTAATATAACTCTAACTTTGATTAGTTTTTTAGAGTAGAGAGTCCTCCAAAGGAAGCAAACTGTGATGCACAGTGTGTACTAATGCTTTTCTGTTTTAGCCAGCATTAACTTTTTCATTTGCAGACTAGCATTCACTCCCCACATGCATCAGTGAGCCTTGTGCCCTTTGACCCTGTCATGGTTCAAGGGTTATCCTTCATGTGGTATTTGGTAGTAATAACTGCATTTTGTAAACAACTTACAAAACTTGCTGTTTTGGAGATGCTCTGATACAGGCATCTAACCATCACCATTTGGGCCTTGTCAGAGTCCGTTATTCAAGCATTCATTTATTCTCTGAACCACTTCATCCTTGACAGGGCATCACAGGGTCAACACTCACACAACCATTCACACATGGGGAGATTTAGAACAGCCAGGTAACCTACTGTGCATGTCTTTGGAGTGTGGGAGGAAACCAGTGTACCCTCATGAAATCCATGCAAGCACAGTGAGAACATGCAAACTCCACACAAAAACACGCAGGCTGGGAATCGAACCCGAGCCTTTTTGTTGTGAGGTGAACGTACTAACTACTACAGCACTGTGCCACCCTCAGAGTCACTTAGATGGCTAAAAAAAAAAGCCGTGCCCCCCAACCTGAATGACCTTTCAAAATTGTGCCAACCTAAAAGGTTTGTTTGGCATGTGAGAAAAAACAACAACAAAAAAAAACCAAAAAAAAAACTAAACTTACCTACCTATCTGCCTACCTTACCTACTTATCTATCAGAATTTTTTATGCATCAAGGTGCCTGCCAGCTGGTTATTCTGTGTACATGATATTGACCTCTGGAGTCAGCCGAGTGTGCTTCATATTTAAGTAACCTGAAGAATCTCCAATGATTTTATTGCGCAGCCAGTGATAAAAACTATATATATTAATTATATATTATATATTATTTTATTATTTTATTATTATTAATTCTATATTATTATATATAATTATATATATATTAATTAACTGTGTATATATATTATACACAGGGATCCCTCATACCCCCATTTGGAGCGCGGCAGACTTACGGAAGCAAAAATGTTGTCATCCACAAACGTTCCACACTTATTCCCTCATCTTCTGTGTCATTCCATATGATGCCTTATGTGTTCCTCAACTTCCGGCAGACCAAAACCTTCCGTGAACGTGCTAACGAAATAAAAATCCGTGAGTGTTCCCTTTGGTTCCGTAGTCCTTCCGTAAACATTCCGTCATTTCCGCAAATGATACGTAATCTTTATACCGCACTTTATACCGCAAGTGTTCCGTAACTTATCTGCAAGTCTTCCCCCCTCTTCCGTATGGTCAAAAGTGGCTACGGAAAGTCCTGTTTGTCTACGGAACACTCACGGAAAACATGGAATACAAATGGAACAATAAAGAAACACTGAGAAACATCCATAGACATTACACAGAATAAAGTGTAACGGTCGCGGAATACATACGGAATATTTATTAATAGTTACGGATAGCATGGAAGACTTATGCCAGCCTGACACTAGTACGCATTCATGGTACTCCAGGGTACGCCAAAGTGAGTACCCCTCGTGGGAATTGTGAGCGCCATCACGGGAACAATGTGGAAACTATGAGTGAGATGAGTGCCATTGAGGGGCATTGCCGACCCAAAAAATGAAACATGTTCATTAATTTTGTCACGCACTCTTTTGCGTACCTTTCCGCAAACTATAAGGAAACTGTGAGTAAAACAGTGAGGGCACGTGTAAATGCCCACCACGTCCCGGGTAATCAATGCCGCGCAACATTACACCTGTATCCTCAATGGTGCTCTTGTGTCCTCCATGGTGTTCATTGACTGCTCAATTTTTCCTCTTATACACCACGCATTGTCTGACATTAACTGTTGGCGGACCAGGGAGTGAGTTGTGGACAGAACTGTGTTTTTCACTTTTTCCTCAAAGGTAATCATAGTCTACTTTAAGCTGCTCAACTTTAAGTCTGGGTGAGCACTCAAACCACTGTATTCCTCAACACCACGCACAAACAGTTGACCAATCAGTCATAATGGCCAAACTGCTGCCTCCTGGTCCGACCATTCCCTCACCCAAACTCTTCTGGCTTTTCTCTACTGTGATCTAGTTGATTTGCTATTAGTATTAGGTGTGGATTCTAGCTGCTTACATATATCAATGTCATAGTCTTCGATTAGTAGTGATGCAGCTGCACCTGCAAGAAAGGCACTTTGTTGATTTAATGCCATTTTCTCGGCATCTCTAGAGTTCATCATCTTGACAACTACAAGAATGAATTGTGGATGAATCCAGCTACCCAATATATATATATGTATATTGTATATGTATATATATATATATATATATATATTCACTCTTCACAAGGTTGTCACTGCTAACTGGATTGATTCGCTGTGCGACTCCCTAGTAAAAGGAACAAGCCGAAAGGAAGACAGATATAGATATATATACACTTGTGAGGCATAACAAGGAGTGTCATAAAACGGAAGCGCGGTCACCTTTTTAGCGTGATGCGGCACAAACTTGTCTGGCCATTGAGTGACGTTGAGGAACTTGGAACACCCCAGCACAAACAATTCGCAAAAACTGGTGAGGAATCGAGTGGAACATCGCGGAAAATCCTCAATGGTACGAATGAGCAAGCTATGAGCAAAGCTTATTCCTCTCTGGCACAAACTGTTTGACTAGCAGGTGAAATAAACACAAAATTATTCTGCCATGGTACGCCTGAATGAGTGTCATTGAGGATTTAAAATGTGTACTAGTGTCAGGCTGGCTTTGCGGAACACTCACGAAACTCACTTTGATACAGGCTCGCAAGACAAAGAGCCATTCATTTTGAGAGACACTAGAATGCCGAAAGTCAAGAGGAAGACAACCACCAAGTGGCCATGGTCTCTAAAGCCGGAAAACCCGGTGAAAGAGCCTTCTCAGGAAACCGAGGTTGATGCCAAGTCGGATGTCGCTTCTGATATCACCTCTGACCCAAACAAGAAGGCACAAGTATATATCAAGCTCGATGATGAGGAGCAGGTCATGGTAGAGTTCATCCAAGCAAATGAGTGCCTTTACAACAAAAAACTCCGATCCTGGATGGACAAACAACACAAGACCAAGCTCTGGGCTGATCAGGCTTCACGCATGAGAATATGTCTCAGAGGGACCAGTGGCTATACGACAGCTTTAGCTTCCTATGTCCACACATTGTCGAGGTACATGGGAGAAACGTTTTCTCTCTGAAGGCAAAAATTGCTGCTGTAGCCGGCTCCGGCGGAGAACCTCCACTGCCATCAACGTCAGAGGGGGCACAGGACATTTCAGCTAGCGACCTCCAGCTGGCAGAAGAGGCACCACCCATCATCCCCCTCGACGCAACGCCAGTCACCACAGTATCCAGGTCCACCTTTGGCAAGGTCTTGATCTGCAACATCCAGCCTTGACGACAGAGCCGACCGAATTCTCGCAGCAGCTGAACAGCTGGTGAGACAGAGAAGGGAAGTACGGATGGCCGATGAGTCAGAGAGACCGAGTTTCACCAGTTGGGTGGCAGCTGTGCTGCAGAATCTCCCAAAAATTGTGTACAGGCACAATAGAATACACAGCCAGAATATTCAAGAATGGTTGAATGACTTCTTGGACAGAGCTGAGGCCTTGGAGATGCAGCCGCAGGAGTAACCACCTCCTCCGTAGCAGCAGTCGCAGAAGCTCCAGCTTCAGCAGTATTCGCAGCAACACCACCAGCAGCTTTCTCAGCAGCATCGACCACCACCTCTGCACCACCAGGGTCATCAGCAGCATTACTGGCCGCCCTCACTGCCGCGGTGGACCATGCAGCTGTCTGGTCCACCCATGCCTGTCTGGGGACCTCAAGACACGTGGTGGGCAACACCACTGTGCCTACAACAATCGACCTCGTCTGCAGGAGAGCAGCAACCACAACCCTGCAGACCAGTCAGTTGCCTCCTGGTTACATGCACATCGAGACCTGCAACCATCCCTGCAACACAAGTGGAAGTGAGCCCAGCTTGTTCAACATTTCTAGTGTGCTCAGGCAGTGTTGTGATGACTTAGAGGACTCAAACTCCACCAGGGACACCTTGAGACTTATGATGGTTTTTTTTTTTTTTTTTTTCAATTTATTCAATTATTTCAATTCATTCACTTTATTTTTTTCTTTATTCATGTTCATGTAATAAAGTTTTGAAATTATAATCACTGTGGTTTTGACTTGTGTGCATTTTTTGTAGTCAGGAATGATTTATTGAAGGTGCAAATAAAAGAAAAATATTGACACTAGGCAGTACTAAAACAAATTTAAAATTTTAAAAAGACTTTAATCCAAACAAGATTAAATAAGAACACAATTATATTAACAACAACAGAAACCAGCATATAATATGGTAGTTCAACTAAGCACCCATTGTTAATTGTCACACTTTCTTCTGGCTGTTGGCATACAGCTGCCAAGAGACTTTTCCAGCTTCACTGTTCAAGTACAGCTTCAGGTACTCTCTCTGTCTCTTGGCCTCTACAGTGTCTCTGTTGGGACCCACCACATGTTCCAAGTCATGCATATTAATAGTTTCACGCTACTGTTCTGGAATAATGTTGTGGTCATCGTCTTCTTGGTCCAAAACTGCATCCTCGGTGTCAGTGTATTTCATCCTCATGATGTAGTGAAGATAGACAGCAGCTTCAACCATAAGTCTGTCTACATGTGGTCCTTGTTGCAGTGTAGACAGTAGGAACTGCCAACAATTGGCCAAGATGCCAAACTCATTCTCAACCACTTGACGTACTCTGGATATCCTGTAGTTGTAGGCCAGTTCTTCCTCTGTAAGGGTTCGCCTGGAATGAGGTTGGACTGAGGAATGAGGCTTCATGAGGTACTTCCTGAGAGCAAAAGCATCTTCACCAACAATGAAGTATGTCACATCATTGTCATCTTGGGGCACAGGCTCTGGTGTGGGGAAGTTGATGATGCCATCTTTGATGCACTCTCTGAGCTCCGAGGCATTGAATATCTGGGCATCAGACATGTGGTCTATGCCGCTGACATCTATCCATAGGAACCTGTAGTTGGCGTCTACCAGTGCTAGCAGAACAATGGAGAAAAATCCCTTGTAGTTGTGATAAAAGGTTCCTGAAGATGGTGGTTTTCTAATGGTGATGTATTTCCCATCCATGGCTCCAATGGCATGAGGCAGGTTCCATTTTTCCTGGAAATCCCAGCTGAGTAATTTCCATTCCTGCACAGGATACTTGTCGCCCGAGACCATATGACACATGGTGACAGCTAGTTGCAGACCAGGACTGATGGTGCTTCTGAAGTTAATATCCTTCTTTGTCAGTGGAGGAGCCAAAACCATCAGCAATTTATAGGCAGAATTAGGAGCAAATTCTTTCGATCTTTGCCGATTTTTGCCAATTTTTCTGTATTGGAACGTGGTTACTCCGGGTATTCCTCAGTCTTTCCGTGTTAAATGTAAATATTCTGCTTTCATTCTGCTTGTTTTCGCAATCATTCCGAAAATCTTCCTTCAGTGCCGTAGTAATTCCTCGAGTGTTCCTTGCTTTCCGTGAGCGTTCCATGAAATATCCGTGAATCTTCCTTTGCAATCCAAATCTATTCGTAGTTGTTCCGCAATTAATCCGTGCGCTTTTCCATATGTATTCCTAAATTGTGCCATAGGCTTTCCGTGTCTGTTTCGCACATGCCATGAACGTTCCAAAAGTGTTATGAATGTACAATTTTCTGTAGGATTTTGACCTATTTTCCATGTAAAAATGCTGAAGCCCTTCCATACACTGCGTTCCACGCCTTTCAGCCACGATCATTGCATTCCGTGCTCCAGTGAAATGGGGGCATCACTTTCTACGGTTAATTGGGACCAAGATCCCCACACGATTATCGAAATCTGTGAAGTAGGATCGCCCCCCCCAACCACCCCCACCCCCTACCCCCCAACTGGCATATATGTACATGTATATGTGTGTATAATATCAATAAATACATATTCAATTCTATAAATTCTTATATGCGTATTGCATGAGAAGAAGATGACACACATACATACACGCTTGGGTGCGTGCGCATGTGAGCAGATGCGCGTGCACACACAGACGCAACAATGTAAGTAATTTTGATGGGAGATTTTGGGTTGTTTTTTGTTTTGTGTTGGTTTAGGTGGGTTTTTTTTTTTTTTTTTTTTTTGTATAATTGGCCTTGTTTTTGTGTTAATTTTCCTTAACTTTCCCCTATTCTTCCTTAATTTCCTTATTTTTTTAATTTGATGAATATTTATTTATTATTTTTTTTAAATAGTGCAATGCACTGAAGCCGAATGAATTGAAGTGTGAAGTAGCAAGGGATCCCTGTATATTATTGGCTGACTTGGTTTTGACCAATGACATGGAGAATAATCCCGACTGTGCACCATCCCTTTTCTTATATGTAATTGGCTACAACTTCCAGTCATGTGTTTGGTTTGTGTTGTGGATTTGAGATATTTCTGTGTTTAAGTGGTTGTAACTTGTTGAGACTGTTGGCTGTGAACCATGCAGACGGTCTCAAAGAAATTTCTTTTCACCGGTAAGTGTTTTATTTTATTGGTTGATAAACTGGCATCATGCTGGTATAGCTGGATGATAGCATAGCATTCCAGACACAGACCCCTAATACTATAGATTACAGCTGGCTTAAGTACAGACTATTCTGCACAATGCATAGCGTAGGAAAAAGCGAGACAAGGTCTGCACTGACAAGATTCTGCAAGAACCAGCAGAGCATAAGAAGCCGTCTGAAGTTATAGATTATCTATACTACCAAGAGTGTGAATGTGGTGCTTACTGAAGAGAATTTAAGTTAAATGATATTTCCTTGTATATAACTCTCTCACCGAGAGTTCAACCAAGAGCACCAAGTCCAGAATAATTTTGTTTTTGGACCTATGTGTCCTAACATAAATTCATTCATGATATTTGGGGTATAACATATACTATAGAAAAAAAAATCCTACCTACCCACATTATTATTATTATTATTATTATTATTATTAGTAGTAGTAGTAGTAGTAGTAGTAGTAGTAGTAGTAGTATTGTTGTTGTTGTTGTTGTTATGAATAATAATAATAATAATAATAATAATAATAATAATAATGGGGCAGTGGTGGCTTGGTGGTAAAGGTACTGGATCACTTAACCTAAGGTTGGGGGTTCAAGCCCCACCTCTCAACAGGTTGTTACTGACACCCCCCCCCATCCCCCCCGTGCACTAACTGGGTTATCAAAGGCCACGGTGTGAGGTTCATGTAAAAGAACCATTGCTGACTTTTGACAAGAGCAGCTGTATAGTATTCAGGGTATCTCTGCCCTGCAATGGCCTGGCGAGCCCTCCAGGGTGTACTCTGCCCTTGCCCAGAGTTGGCTGAGGTGGGCGCCAGCCTCCCTGTTACCCTAATTAGAATTAAGCCATTCAGAAATTCCGTTCATTAAGCCGTTTTTTATTATTATTATTATTATTATTATTATTATTATTAATTAATTAATTAGTTAATTTTATTTATTATTATTATTGTTTTTGGGGGGGGGTTTGAACCCCTTAGGATAAACACAGTATTTTTTAAGGTCTCGATCCTTGTGCACAGTAATTTTTTTTGCTTCCAACACATCAACTTCAAGATTTGACTTTTCACTTGCTACTTAATTCACCCCACACTATGATTGCTGTCACTGTAACAAGATAATCAGTCTTAATAGTTTCATCTGTCAGTGTTTTAATGTTATGTCTTCTTAGTAGATTTACATTTTCAGATGATTTTTTTAAAGATGTTTTGATGGCGTTGCTGACTATGTACATGGATGCTAAATAAAATGGATAAAATAAACAAAGTCCATTGTCAGTTGTGAAAATCAGTTTACTTTGATTTTTTCAGTGGTTAGGATGTCGTAAACATTTATGATTTGTGACTCCTATCTATGGTAAAAATCTGAAATTATCTGACACTTGAAAAATACCTTAAAATGACACATTATGAATTTACCTTGTAATGCCATCATCAGACCAACAGCAAATAATATTCACCAATCAGAAAAGTAAATTGTTTAGACATAAAAGTGCACGAGTTGTGCATTTTATTCTACCAACTCTTGGTTTACAGCAGGCTCATAAAGGGTCTGCCTCACAAAAAGAAGGTTCCAGGTTTGAGGCTCAGGCTAGGTCAGGGAGTTTCTGTATGGAGTTTGCATGTTCTCCCCGTACCTGTGTGGGCTTTCTCAGAGTACTGCCGTTTTCACCACTGTCGAAAAAATGACACATTAGGATAAACTTGTCCATTGGTTGTGAAAGTGAATGATATACCTCGAAGAGCTCACCAGACCATCACAGGGAAAACACACACACACACACACACACACACACACACACACACACACACACACACACACACACACACACACACACACGAAACCACATACACACACACATGCACACACATATAAACACACTCATACCTAGAAGTGATGTGGAACAGCCATTCAACCTACTGTGCATATTTCTGAACGGTGTGGGAGAAAACCGGAGTATCCGAAAGAAACCCATGCAAGCACAAAGAGAACATGTAAAGAAATGCCTGAGCCCAAGAATTGAATGGAGGCCCTCTCGTGTCATCTGGCCTTTGGAAGAATTTTCCAGCAAAACATTAGTGCGTGACTTTTTATCCTAGATTACACAATGTTTATTAAAAAAGGATTTGACATTTTCGATTAAATATTCTTCCATAATTGTGTCAGGTCAGGTTTTGCCTTGCTACTGGTAACATGTAAGACAGTACAACCTGTTGTATGGTCGAGTAGTTGACGACTAAACCGGCTCCCCCACCAGGGTCCAAATTTGCTGAGGCGGGTGGCTAGTAACTCAGTAGGAATAAAAACAAGACCTACCAAAGGGCGGATGAACTCTTTAGAGTCAACGGCCAGCTAGCTATGTCTCAATAAAAACACCCTGCAGAAAGAACTTTGGGCCTCTACTGCGGATTTTTTGTCCTTTGTATACAGCCATGACAAGCTGTTATGGCTGCTGCCTACGCCAGAATTCTGGCATGGCACCCAGATTGATTGATTCTACTATAAACAAGTTGTGCACACAACGAATTTGAATCTTATCATTGCAGTGCCCATACACCATTTTTTTTTAAACTGGTCTAATTTCTTGTTTTATAATTGATGGAGGTTATGTTTAGCGGATCAGAGTATAATCACGATATCAGTTATCTTTAAAAAGTAATTTCTTAAATTATTAATCATGTGTATTGCTGTATTGTAAAGCACCAAGCCACTGCAGTCATACCTTTGACACTTCATTAGTCCATGATTTATAAACTTGCTGTCTGAATCTGCAGCCCTAAAGCCCCAATTTTCTGCACCCTGGTTCAGAAACCTGGATAGCCTGTCACTGGACACAGTGCTAAGTTTCAAACTATTAAAAGCACCTTTTCCCCCTTACTTATTTACAAACCAGCTTGCCTTTACAGACCAGAGTTGGAGATTACTGTTTAATTTAATTAACAACAAAAGTTTATTTGTCATATTCGTTAACTACTGACATTTTGTTAATATAGAGATGAAACTCATAACATGATTGTTCTTTAATTATACAATTATGATGACCGTTTGATGACCTAGTAAAGAGGAAATGAAAAAGCAGGCTTGTTTTAGGCCACAGCTCGTATGTCTGTGTGATGTCAGCTTATGTCTGGATATGCTTTATCTTCTATTCCTCTTCAGGTCATATCTATATATATCTATATATATATATATATATATATATATATATATATAAAACACTGAGAGAAAACACAGATTATAAATGTATAGGTAAACTGTGGGCTGCTTACATATACGAAATACCAAAATGGCTACGTAGACAAGTGGCTATATAGATTAAATATTACAATCACTGGCAGGTCTCTTAAAGGTTATCATGTTGTTTTTAATGTGTCATTCAGATATAGAATTAAAAAATAGTCATCTTTATTTAAAAATATATGTGACTAAATCTGGAAAAGTGAGTCTGAATGACCAAGAATTGAACAATCACACAATGATGCCATATTGTTGAAATATCTTGAAAACTTATAAGCATTTATGAACATTCCAAGTTCATTGGAAAGGCAGTGGTGGCCTGGTGGTAAAGGTGCTGGATTACTGATCCCAAGGTTGTGGTCAAGCCCTACTGTCAACAGTTTTCACTGCAGCCCCCCCCCCCCCCCTTCCCCCGTGCACTAACTGGGTTATCAAAAGCCAGTCATGTCTCTCACTGTCTGCGGTGAGAGGTTCATGTAAAAGAACCATTGCTAACGTTTGTAAAGCGGAGTTGCATTGCCTTCAGCATGTTTTTGCCCTGCGCTGGCAGGGCGAGCAGTCCATGGTGTACACTTCCCTCGCCCAGAGTCGGCTGAGATTTGCACTAGCCTCCCCAGGACTCTAATTAGGATTAATAAACGTCAATGATCTGCACCAGCTCACAGGGACAGAAGTAAAACATGAGGTAATGGACAGACACTTACAAAGACATTTGGAAAACTATAAACTTTATATTCATGAAATAAAATAGAATCTAATTAGAATATAATTAAAAACAGCGTTACATAAGCCCTGAAATTCAGCAGTGTTTTTTTTTTATATGAGAACTAGACCGACACTGTATTACACCTTTTCACAATGAGGCAAATCTGAACAGAACACAACATCATGTAAGAACAGGAGAGCCAAGACCTATCAGGACATGTAGTGTGCAACTTGAATTAATCTCATAACCAACTTCAGGCTCAAGACCAAACAGTCTATCAAAATATGCATGTTGATTATTAACTGGGTACGATAATTGATTGAAAAGTGACCCTGCACTTGTATATATATATATATATATATATATATATATATATATATATATATATGGAAACAGTTCTGAATGCAAGTAGCAGCCTAGTCAGGGCTGAACACGACCTGTGGAGGTGCCAAACTTGGGTGACGATAACCTTTTTAGTGTTCATTTCAGTTGGGACTGTTCCGTTTTTTAAGCATAAAATGTTTGTTCACAATACTGACAAAGTTGGTGACACAGGTTTTCCTCAATGATGATTGACAAAGGCCAAAATCACATTCGTGGGTTGACGAGAAACTAAACATCAAATTTTATTCTGGCTTGATGATTATTTCCTGTTTTTTTCTGCCAAGTTTTGTTGTAAGACTCTCGTCTAAATGTTCAGTTTCATTATGTTATATTGGTTTAACGACAAAAAAAACTTCAGAAAATCATAGATTACTAGATCAACTGGCAACTCCAAGAAAAGAAAATTCAATATTTCAATACATTACAATGTGCTGTATTTTGGCCTGTATCTCCGAAGTGGTAACTGCAACTTCCATCTCATTTTGCCAAATGGCACCACATATCTGTTCTTATCTGATTAAAAATGCGGTTCTTATTTAACACAACATTATTATACATCATGCTGCAGACTGATCTCACTTTGCTGAAAAACTTGTGTGTGTGTGTGTGTATATATATATATATATATATATATATATATATATATATATATATATATATATATATATATATATATATATATATATATGTCTGTCTTCTTTTCAGCTTTTTCCCATTTACTCAGGACTCGCCACAGCAAATCATCTGATTTGGCAGAGGTTTTTCGTCAGATGCCCTTCCTGTCACAACCCTTTTTAGCAAGGGACAGAAACATGCTGACGACTTTGCAGCCTACTGTTTACGAAAGTCAGCAATGGTTCTTTTACATGCCTCTCACCATAGACAGTGAGAGACATGGCCCGCCTTTGATAACCCAGTTAGCTGCACTGGGGGGACAGTGACAGCCTTGTGGAGACTGGGACTCAAACCCCCAACCTTTGGATCAGCGATCCAGCGTCCTATACCACTAGACCACCACTGCCCCATACATACATACATATATATATATATATATATATATATAACATTTTTAAATTTTGTGTATATATATATATATATATATATATATATATATAGTCCACTGCCAACAGAAATGTTGGTGAAAAAAATGTCTAAAATGTCTAAGTCAAGCTGTCCTTGAACTCTGAAATGGTTACAGCTAGTAAGAAGCTGCATTTTACATCTCCAGACATGATTCTGTTTTATAAAAAAAAAAAATACTTCCAATGTGAACTTTTGAAAAAAACTGTGAAAGTTCCATAGTGTCGTACCTTCAATAATTTTTCCCAGAATGCCTTTTTTCTTTTTTTTTTCTTTTTTTTTTCTTTTTTTACGGCACGCATGTGACACAAGAACTATTGGCTTCCCACCAGGATCCATCCCCAGTCTGTAGTTAACAAAAGTAGAATAGACCCAAGACTATATGGTTGAAACTTTTAAAGATCTTTGCTTCCCATCAATCTGTGTGGTGAAGGAAATTTGTTTGCATCATTAGAATTTCTTCATAGAAAGAAGTAAATTTTGAATATTTTGTTGTTCCTTGTTCAGTTGATGTATATAATTCTGTTGTACAGATTCAAAGTCTAACAATCAGATAATTATAGGACTGCTTAGAGCAAAATTTACCATTTTAAACATAAACACAATGGGCTTCATTTATCAATATAATGTAACCTAATGGTCCAGTGGTTCACTTAATGGTAAGGCAGATGCGGGTGTCAGAAACATATGGAAACAGAGGACTAGGAGAAAACAAAGAAACATCTGTTCAGATGCTCTTTTTATTCCGAGTTATGCCATTGATCCGTCACATTTTTTTTTTCGTTATAAAATGCACCTCTAATTGTCTGTTTTCAGTACTATCACAGTTCCATCCATATCCAGTGCAGTATCTCCATTGAACCCTGTATATAGCACAACTGAATGCTGCAGCGATCACTTATGGTTTCTCACACCAGCAGGCCCGGAGTGCATTAAGCATTTGCAGATGGTCATGACCCAGGTGCAGACAATTTATTCAGCGTGCCCTAATAAAACACGACACAAAGCATTGCTACTGTGTTCTTGTGCCCAATCTCTCAACCAACTACTGGTGTCCTCCTCATGTATTTGGACTGAGTGGTGATACCACTATTATTTTATGTTATTTAATTATATGATATCCAATAAACTTCTTTTATTAACGAAGTTCTGCATCTTTGCGTCCTCTCCTCACTTCAGCCACTCAGTGTGCCGTGAAAAGTACCACTCTCTTTTCCAGCCTTTTGATGCTAGGACCTATTTTTTTGAGGCATGTTGCTGCCATCAAATTAAAAATTCGCTATTTTTTGCTAAAATACTATTTTTCAGCAAATAGTAACTCGCCTAAAGGTGGTACGGTGGTGCAGTGATTAGCACATCCACCTCAGCGCAAGAAGGTCTTGAGTTCAATTCCCAGCTCGAGTGTTTCTGTGTGGAGTTTGCATGTTCTCCTCGTGCTTGTGTGGGTTTCCTCCGGGTTCTCCGGTTTCCTCCCACAGTCCAAAAACATGCACAGTAGGTTAATTAGCTGTTTCAAATTACGTAAGTGTGAGTATGAATGGTTGTGTGAGTGTTGGCCCTACGATGGACTAGTGAGCTGTCCAGAGTGTACCCCGCCCTCATCCAGACTTGGCTAAGATGGGTGCCAGCCTTCCTGCAACCCTAATTTGGATTAAGCGGTTCTGAAAATGAATAGTAATTCATCCAACTTAGAGCATTTTGTGTTTTCTATGTTTCATAGTAAATAAAATAAGTTTATGATATTTTCAAATCATTGTGTTCTGTTTTCATTTTCATCATACACAGAGTTCCAATTTTTTCAAAATAGGGGATGTTCCTCAAAATTTGGTTTGTTAATTTTTTCTGACATTATATTTTGATTCATATATCTAATTTTCATGAGAATTTTTATATTATCTAACACAGACTGAAAACAAAAGACATGATAACCTGGGTGTGGATTCAAGCTGAACAATTTTAAGAACTTGAGAAATAAATGTCTTTGATGGGCATTGGGTTATATTGAGAGAACGTTGCTTGGGGATGGAAGTCTGCACATGGAAAAGTGCTGGGTGGGTGAGAGAGGCACAGACAGTTAAAGCAGAAAGGATGATTCACTGTTGCCAGCAGATTTCAGACTATACTTGCCCTCACTCTCTTTCTCTCTGTCTGTATCTGCCATTCTCTCTCTCACACTCCTCTGCATTGGCGCACCTGCCTCTTTCAGCACTGCTCCACCTTGACAGCCAGCTCTAAAAACCTGGTGTTTAAAGGGAAGACAGCGTCCAAATTGATGGCCCTTGCATGCAGTGTTAGTCTGTCATCCACAAAAACAGCAGAATAAAATGGAGGGGAGAGAGGGGCTTGAAAATAACAGTTCTGAAGATATAGCATTCAATGCAACACTGTGAAGCACCCTCACAGACCATAACATGGATTTATAAAAGATTTCCAAGCTTAGAGCCAGGTATCTCCCAAGGGGTTAATGATGAGGATCGGTGGGTGTTGCTCTGGCTTTGATGGCTCGGTACATGTACATCCATTTGTCTCCGATAAATGAACAGTGCTCAATCAGGAAAGAGCCTTGGGCTTCAGCTGCCATGACAACCCTTACTGCTACAGCGAGGCTGCTGTCATGGCGACCTCAGAACATTCACTGTCCTCAGTGTTTCACTGAGCAAACTGAAAAGTAGAGACTCACTCAAGGCCTCACTGATTTGCAGTCCTATTCTCATACTGTAGTTCAATGTCAGTGACCAAAGATCATTCAAAGGAAAATATAAATTCAATGAATTCAATTAAAGTGTAATTGTTAATAGTATACTGACAAAAGACTAAAGGGAACAGTCGAAAACTAATGATTTATGACAGTTCATAAAATAAATATATTTACTGAAGCAGTGCTCAAGTAAAAAAATCTAAATAAATGTCACATTTGTATTGATATGAATCGTATTATATTTATTTTCAAATCCTGGAAATCTTGTGAGAATGAACATCACTGAAGAGAACACACACACACACACACACACACACACACACACACACACACACACACACAAACATTATATATCTTCTTTTCCTTTCTGCTGTTCCCTTCAGGGGCCGCCACAGCAAATCATCTGCCTCCATCTCACCATCTCGCACACGTTTCGGCACCTCTTTTCCACACTCTCCATTGCTCTGGATTGTTGAGCCTAAGTACTTAAAATCCTCCATGTTGAGCCTAAGTACTTAAAGTCCTCCACCTTCCTTGTCTCTGCTCCCAGTAACCTCACCGTTCCTGTTGGGTCCTTAGCATTCATACACATGTATTCTGTCTTACTGAGGCTAACCTTCAATCCCCTCCTTTCCAGGGCATACCTCCACCTCTCTAGATTTTCCTGCACTTGTTCTCTGCTCTCACTGCAAATCACAATGTCATCTGCAAACATCATAGTCCATGGGGAATCTTGTCTAACCTCATCTGTCAGCCCGTCCATCACCATAGCAAACAAGAAGGGGCTCAGAGCTGACCCTTGATGCAGTCCTACCTCCATCTTGAACTCTTCTGTCACACTGACAGCACACCTCACCACTCTCTTACATCTTTCATACATGTCCTACACCACTCTAACATACTTCTCTGCCACTCCAGACTTCCTCATGCAATACCACAGTTCCTCTCTCGGTACCCTGTCATATGCTTTCTCCAGATCCACAAAGGCACAATGCAGTTCTGTATGACCTTCTCTGTACTTCTCTATTAACATCCTCAAGGCAAACACTACATCTGTGGTACTTTTTCTTTGCATGAAACCAAACTGTTGTTCACAAATGCTGACCTCTGCCCTTAGTCTAGCTTCCACTTTTCTTTCCCATAACTTCATCGTATGGCTCATCAACTTTATCCCTCTGTAGTTGCCACAACTCTGCACATCTCCCTTGTTCTAAAAATGGGCACCATCACACTTCTCCTCCATTCCTCCAGCATCCTCTCACTCTCTAAGACCTTTTTGAATGTTCTTGTCAGGAAATCTACTGCTACCTCTCCTAGACACTTCCATACCTCCACTGGTATGTCATCAGGACCAATTGCCTTTCCATTCTTCATCCTCTTCAATGCCCTCCTCACTTCACCCTTACTAATCTTTGCTACTTCCTAGTCCTCAACGTCACCTCTTCTGCTCTTTTTTCTGTCTCATTTTCCTGATTCATCAGCTCTTCAAAGTACTCTTTCCATCTTCCCAGCACACTTCTGTCATCAGTCAATACATTTCCCTCTCTGTCCTTAATCACTCTAACTTGCTGCACATAAATCCCATCTCTATTTCTCTGCTATGCCAACCTGTATAAATCATTTTCTCCCTCCTTACTTTCCAACCGAGCATACAAGTCATCATACGCCCTTTGTTTGGCCTTAGCCACTGCTACTTTCGCCTTACGCCGTCTCCCTGTACTCCTGTTTACTCTCTTTGGTCCTCTCAATGTCCCACTTCTTCTTAGCTAACCTCTTCCTTTGTACACACTCCTGCACTTCCTCATTACTCCACAAAGACTCTTTATCTCCTCTCCTTCCAGATGACACATCAAGTATTCTCCTACCTGTCTCCCTGATCACATTAGCTGTAGTTGTCCAGTCAAGCACTTCCTGACCACCCAAAGCCAGTTTCAACTCCTCCTTGAAGACACCACGACACTTCCTTTTTCAGCTTCCACCACTTTGTCTTCTGCTCTGCCTTTGCCTTCTTCACCTTACTCACCAAAAGCATCATCCTGTACACCACTATCCTATACTGTTTGGCAATGCTCTCACCCACTACTACTTTGCAGTCACTGACTTCCTTCAAATTACATAGCCTACGCGGGATGTAGTCTACCTGTGTGCTCCTACCTCTGTTTTTATAAGTCACCCTATGCTACTGTCTCTTCTGGAAGAAAGTATTTATCACTGCCATTTCCATCCTTTTTGCAAAATCTACCAACCTCTGTCCTTCTGCGTTCCTGTTCTGGATACCAAACCTGCCCATCACTTCCTCGTCCCGTCTGTTTCCTGCACCAACATGTCCATTGAAGTCTGCCCCAATGACCACTCTTTCACCTCTGGGGTACTCTGCATCACTTCATCCAAGTCACTCCAGAATCTTTCCTTCTCTCTAGCTCACATCCTGCCTGTGGGGCATAAGCACTGACAACATTGAACATCACGTCTTCAATTTCTAACTTGAGACTCATCACTCTGTCTGACACTCTTTTCACTTCTAGAACATTCCTGACAAACTCCTCCTTCAAGATGATTCCTACTCCATTTCTCTTCCCATCCACACCATGATAAAACAGCTTAAACCCTGCTCCTATGCTTCTACTCTTGCTACCTTTCCACCTGGTCTCCTGAACACACAGTATGTACACCTTCCTTCTCTGCATCTTGTCAGCAAGCTCTCTACCTTTTCCTGTCATAGTTCCAACATTCAAAGTCCCTATTTTCAGTCCTAGACTTATGCCTTTCCTTTTCTCTCTCTCTCTCGACCTACGGACATGCCTCCCGCCTCTCCTTCTTCGACGTCTTCGACCAACAGTAGTCCAATTTCCACCAGCACCCTGTTGATTAACAGCACTGATGGCGGTCGTTGTTAACCCAGGCCTTGACCGATCCGGTATGGAATTCTTTGTTGTGACTCGCATATTTTATTTGGCATTTGTTTTACACCAGATGCCCTTCCTGACACAACCCTCTGCATTTATCTGGGCTTGGGACCGGCGTGAGGGAGAGACACTGGCTTGTGCCCATCCCTCACGGCTGCATAAACAATACGCACGTAGGCCTCCGTCAGTCCCGAAGGACTATGGCTGCGCTCTGGCCAGTATCTCGACTGGTGATACTCCCCAGTGCACAGAGTCTGGGTAGGGCGTAATGAGGGACAGGCTGTTACCCAAGCAGCAAGTCCCCCCCTGTCTCGGCGCCACCGGAAGGATCCAATGGAAAGGCAAGTGCCGATACGACTGGGTTCCAGTGCCGCTGCAGGAGAGAAACTACGGTCAATTTAGAACGGCCAATTAACCTACAGTGCACGTCTTTGGATTGCGGGGGAAACCGGAGCACCCGGAGGAAACCCGCACAAGCACGGGGAGAACATGCAAACTCCACACAGAAACGCCCAGGCCGGGAATCGAACCCGGGCCTTCTTTCTGTGAGGCGGACGTGCTAACCACTACGCCACCGTGCCGCCGCATAAACAATAATGTGCCTAATATATAGATTTTTTATGGGCTAAGAGCCTCCAGGGAGTGCTCTAGCAGGAAGCGCAAGGGCAAGATAGACATCTGAGGCTTATAAAGAGGTGTGGCCTATATATGTACAAATTCTTTTTTTTTTCTTTTTTCTTTTTTTTTTTAAATCAGTTGGTGTGGCCTATATTCAGGTGTGCTCAATAGTCTGAAGATTAGAGTACATTTATCATATAGTGTATAACATACACTATATAACAACATACTGTCATATAAGTCAAAGATTATTTGAAATTAATTGTCCAATCCCTATCATGCGCCTTGAGTAAACATGAGTAATACAGTTTATGCAGTACTGTACATGCTTATGTGTTTGTTGTATTTTGATAAGTAGAGTGTCATTGGCATGTGCTGCATAAATGTCCTGCAGAGTAATTATTGTGCATGTATGAGTTTCCTTGGCTTTTATTATGTAAATAGAGACAATAATTGGCCCAGTATGAGTTTCCTTTGTAAATAGTGCAGCTTTGAACAGGCGCTCCATGCAGTGCTGCTGCAACTTAGCCCAGCAGTGATCAATAGAGAACAAGGCCAGCAGGTCGTTTCCCCAGCAGCCTACAAGGGTCAGTCAATATGTTGCTCTCTTCTTTAACATTGGATTGATTGTGAGAGTGTTGTTCATAAAACTGTTTAGGAAATCTGTAAAAAAGAAACAAATAAAGAAGGTGAAAGAGGGTGAGGTGTTTTTCCTGTAATGAGATTTCTTGTGTATAAATCAGTAGTTTATAGTACAGTTGAACTAATTTCTGCCAAAACACTTGAGAAAAGAAACTGTTTCTTGTGATGAAATGGTAGCTCGGAACAGGACAAAATGTGAAACGTCTCTCTTTGGTGTGAAATGGATTTCTATGAATCATGGCCCTCCCAGCGCGCTAACTGGGTTATCGAAGGCTGGCCATGTCTCTCATTGTCTATGGTGTGAGGTTAATGTAAAAGACCCATTGCTGACTTTTCATCAAGAGTAGCTACATAGCCGTCAGCGTGTTTCTACCCTGTGATGGCTTGGCGAACTGTCATGGGTGTACTCTGCCCGAGTCAGCTGAGATGGGCGTTAGCCTCGCCACGACCCTAATGAGGATGAAGAAGTTCAGAAAATGAATTAATGAATGAATCATTGCCCTAAATTTAGCACAACTACTAGCTTCCAAATGAAAATGTAGCAATTGTTGATGGAATGTATTCAGAATTTGATATGGAAATAGGGCACATGCTGGCATAGTGGTTAGCACATCCATCTCACACAAGAAGGTTCTGGGCTCGAGTCCTGGGGTCGGGTGGCATTTACATGTTCTCTCCATGCTTGCATGCGTTTCCTCCAGATACTCTGATTTCCTCTCACAGTCCGAAGATATGGAGGTTGGGTTAATTGACTGTTCAAATTGCGACCAGGTGTGAGTATGAATGGTTGTCTGTGTGTTTACTGCTCTGTGATGGTCTGGTGAGCTGTTCAGGTGTTATCCTCCAACACCCAGGCCCACCTCCTGTGCAATTCACCCACTGGCAGCTGAGATAGGAGCCAGTGAGTGAATGATTGAAATACGGAAGTGTGTATAGAAGTTATAAGAAAAACACAAAGAACCTTATTAAGTAACCTAATTTGACTTGCAGTTCCCAGAGTGTGGCTTCTATGGAATGTATGACAAGATCCTACTTTTTCGCCATGATCCAACGTCAGAGAATATCTTGCAGCTGGTCAAGTGCGCAGCTGACATCATGGAGGGAGACCTGGTGGAGGTAGTGCTCTCAGGTAAGCTTCAGTTTCTTCTTAATTCTGTTAATGCAGTGGGTGAACATGATGTATGCTGTAGATATGTATTTCAACAAGCTGAGCCACAAGGCCGGCGAGGTTGTGAGGATGGATGAGGAATAAAGACGATACTGAACAATAACTCCCGCCCACTTCACAAACTGCTGATCCGTCACAGGAGCCATATAGCATGAGAAAATGGATGGATGAATGTATATATATATATATATATATATATATATATATATATATATATATATATCCATTCATTTTCTGAACTGCTTAATCCTAATTAGGGTCGAGGGAGGCTGGTGCCCATCTCGGCCGTCTCTGAGTGAAGGGCAGCGTACACGCTGGACAGATTGCCAGCCCATCGCAGGTGGTTCTTTTACATGAACCTCTCAATACAGACAGTGAGAGACATGGCTGGCCTTTGATAACGCGGTTAGCTGCATTGGGGTGGGGGGGGGGGGGTGAACAGTGATAACCATTGGCAGTGAGACTTGAACCCCCAACCTTACGGATCAGCAATCCAGAACTTTACCACTGGGCCAACACTGGCCATATATACATATATAGATATTTGTAATTTTTAATTTGAGAGTTTTAATTTTTTTGTAAAATTGGACTAGCTGTGTGCACACAATTTCTCCCGAGATCAATAAAGTATTCTGATTTAACACGTTCCGAGAATGTGCAAGAGTCATATTTATAAGTGTAAAAATTGAACTGAATGCTGAAGGCAACAGTAGAGACTATGTTTTACTTCCTTTTTAACACTGCTGTGGATATTTGACAGTTATCCATTGAACAGTATTGGAGGTGCTTATAAGCACATGGACAGAAAAAATAAAATAAAATAAATAAACCATAGAATGTACTGAGACCAGCTTCGCAAGTCGTCAGTCATTGAGGTTCCACACGACAACACTTAACTCATTTAGCTATTTTTGTCACCCCTCTTTTTTTGGCGTGTGAGACATTGAACACCCACCCAAGTTTGGCTGCGTTATGCAGTGTGAAGCCAGAGCTGTGTCACCCAGGAGGGGGAGGTAGTGGGGGTATCACGTTTGTCTACTCTAAAGTGTTTCTACAAATGATTGGAAGGCTGTTTTCTCTTTATCTCCTCCTTTCCTCTGAGCTATGACAGGTATCGTCTTTTCAGGAGACGAAGGAATGAAAATTCCCTTCTTTCCCCAGCCTGTTCCTGTATTTGTTGATGAGCATGTCCAGAAGGTGAACTTTCTGTATAACATAATACTTTGGTGGAAGGTTACACCAACAGTTATTAATTATGACTCATTTTTTTAACAAACAAAAACAAACAAAATAAACAAACCAACAAAACTATTTACATTTTTATATGAGGTGTACATCAGTGTGTGTGTGTATGTGTGTGTGTGTGTGTGTGTGTGTGTGTGTGTGTATTTATATTCTATTTACATCTTGTGCATTATTTTGGAGTGTCTAATTGTCATTATAAGCATTTATAGCTTTTAATATATATTTATTGATATTATATACACATATATATTTACATATACGTCAGTCGGGGGGTCGATCCTACTTCACGGAAATCAGCAATCCGGGAAGTGGGGGAGGTGTATCGGTCCCCATTAACCGCAGAAAGTGAGGGATCCCTGTAATACTATACTGAAATACAGCATGCAAATGTATCTGATGAGCACAGATGATTATAGTTTATGTTTATGGGGGCCATCACGCCCATTAAAATTTTAACTGGTAGTAAATTAATCTGACTGGAATTCAAACATGCAAAACTACTACTACAATTCCTCTTCTTCTTCTTCTTCTTCTTCTTCTTACTTCTTCTTCTCTTATTATTATTATTATTATTATTATTATTATTATTATTACAGAACTGCTTCTCAGGGTTTGAATCGTGGTTACGGGTCTTTCTGTCTGTAGTTTCCATCTTCTTTTTGTGGTTTGTGCAGTTTCATGCAGTTTCTTCCCACAGTCTAAAGACATGAACATTAGGTCAACTGGCGACTCTAAATTGCTTATATGTGTGAATGTGAGTGTGAGTAGTTTTTGTGCCTGTGTTTTCCCTGCAACATCCTGGCAAAATAAACAGGGACCACGCTTTTCACCTGATGTTAGCTGGGATTAGCTCCAGTTCTCCTCACACAGGATAGATGGTACAGATGATGGATGGATGAATGCTTGGGTGGATGGATGGATTATCATAAGTACACTTCATTAATGATTTCAATAATATATTTCAAAACTGATAAAGGCCAAATTAACATGATCTATCACTTATATTTTGCCTTGTGTCCATTGTAACATGTTTTTGATGACAGGTACACAACGTTTCTTATTGAAATGAAATCATCTGGGATTTAATTTTTGGAAGCAGCTCAGCCATTCTTATCTCAAATAAGAAGGTCATTGTTGTGCTAACTCTCTGATGGAGCTGAGTTATTTTTTATTTTATTTAATGTTTCTGAAAGTTTTTTTTTTTTTTTTAATTGAAATGGCACAGGCCTAAATAATGAAAATGGTTGCAACACTGTTGTTTGTGAAGGTTCTTTTCCCCCTTAAAAAAAAACAAACGTGACTGATTGGACTGGATACGGTAAATTCTGCAATATGGATGAGCATTGCTTTCAGTGTCCTTCATATATTTTACCAAAAATTAACATGAATAAGATTAAATGTATAAAGTAATTTACTGGTAATGAGAATTAGAGGTACTGACTTTCTGATTTTCTTACTTACCCTGGTATGGATGACTGACATGTCTAACCATCACAAAGCTCACAGCAAAACAATCGACCTTTACCAGTTGCCCCTCCCCTTATAATAGGCTTGCATTTTGAACTTCAGTGAAGTCAGACTCTATTATAAAAACTCAATGTGACCCCACGCGTTGTGCTGCTTTACATCTACATTATGGTATGAGCAGGTAAAAACTGTTTAAAAAATAGACCTTCTGATGAATGCTATTTCACATGAAAAAATAAATAATGGAAGACCTCTATAAAATACATAAATAAACATATAAATCCACATGAACCACACAAATAAATATAAAGAGAGAAAAAAAAATAACAATTATTAAATTTGTTATACGAAGATAATAAGATAAAGCAGCATCTGATGTCGAAGATGAGCTTTGCTATCTCAAGATAATGAGATAATTAATTCAAGATTTATTTCAAGTTAATATTTTCAGTAAATAATTTTCACGCATGGTTTTTCTTGGTTTTATTATTTGTAAATAAAAAGAAACAAATGTAATAGCACAATTAACAGTAAAATCTGGCAGTTTTTTCACAGCATCACTGCTTGTACTAATCTACGCTGTAATAACATACTGTCAGGAGTTTCCTTGTATCCCTTCAAAACATATCAAACAATATTTTTTCTTTTTGTTGTATTTGGTAATAATAAATTTCCCCATAGTGCTGTTTTTAAAAGAAATCACATACTAATTTAAATCTTAAAGTACCGTTTCAACAAATAGAATTTATAGATGTGGTTGTTCATTCAGATTTAATTTGACAATGTGGCAACCAGAAATTGTGTTCCTATTTTATTAAAATACAAAGCAATAATAATAAAAAAAAAATCATAGCTTGTTCTCATAATCACAAATTGAAAGGACTTTTTTTTTTTTTTTTTTTTTGTGAATACATATCTGTCCCTTGCATATGATAACCCTGATTATAGCTCTCAAAATAATTAGAACAGGCAGCAACAAATAAAAATAACACTGCTTTGAATAATAAATAGTCTGAGATGTAATTCAATGGAATCAACTCAGCAAACTCGACAACCAATGAAAAGCACAGAGAAACATTCCACAAGTTCAACTCAGCCTGTCATGTCAGGAACATGAACACATACAGTGGAACTAGATTGATATAATTACAGCCAATCGTACAGAAAGAACACAAAGATTTGTGTTATGACCTTAAAACCTTAAAAAAGCAGTGTAAGGAAGAATAGTATTTGATTTAGTGCTCCATTGGCACACAGAGGGCGATGGATGTCTTCTCATCCATATTAAACTAGCAACCCTTTTCTTTATATTTATCTACAGCACTCTACACACTTGGTACATATTATTATTTCTCACAATATTATGAAGAAAAAAGTGCACAAAGAACACACCGACACGCAGTCACAAGTCTCGTACTTACTTTAACGTAGCGGTGCAGGGTGGATTTTTCCATGCCACCCTCATTTAACTCAAGCATTTGATGACAGTTTGCAAGTATTTCAAACTTGCAAACATATCTTGGCCTTTAAACAAAAGGCAAAACAATAATTTGAATGAATTGAGGCAATTTAGCCAGAGAATGGCTAATCAGAATGTATTCTACTTGAGCAGGCTGGGGGGAAGCCATGTTGAAGAGGAGGATGAAGGCACAGCAGTCCTCCTGCTGGGTTTGCCACTCAGCTGCTATTGGTCTGCCGATGTACAGCCAACAAGAGCCAATCAAAAAATAGATACAAACAATCCACCTGCCTCTTCCCAAAATGCATTTTCATAGCATAATTTGCCAATATAAATAATACCTGGGTTTCTTTAGGTGGATTATAGACATCATACATGTACATAAATATTTTATGTGTTTTTAGTAAATGGCTCTGAATGAAAAGTAAATAGCAGCTGGAACCTTAGAGTACTGACATCCCAATATTTTTACCATTCATGAGGATCGACATGGTCAGTTCAGCGTTCACCTTGTACTTGGCTAATAAAAGGTATGGATTGAGGCCTGATTTTAATACATCTGCTTCTAGGGAAAAAAATTCATAAGAAATAAAATGTCCATCTGAAATTCAGCAGTATATGAAATTAATGTCTGAAGCATTTTTATTCGGGAAGTCAGTGCCATGGAGCTTTGATTTGGCTCCTCTGCGATCCTTCACAGCATTCAGATGGCCTAAACCAAGCCCTTAATTAATTTGCTACTGACCATCAGCCTCTCATGGGGAGCCACTAATCTCCAGCCCGTTAACCCTGACTGACACACACTCTGCTCATGAGGAGAACAGGGCCAGGCTGCCGAAAATGGACTGTGCCAGTCCACCCTCTGACACAACAGCTTTGGCCAGGACTGTCGTCCATCTGCACCTCCGGAGGCGCACCTCCCCAGAGGGAAGCCCCGGGAGACGAGACACTATCGAATAAAAATATCTCCCTCTGCACCATTTGTTTGCCTTTTTCTTTTGAAAACTTATGACATGTTGATTCAGAATCACAGGGATTTTTGAAAGCTGAATTCCCTTGGGAAGTTCAAAGTCCAAAAGATGTGATAGACAAGTAGGTTGAGAAGGAAGACTTTACAGTTTGTTCCAGTGAAATCAGGGATGTTTATACACCATGAATAAGCTCTTCTGAAAAAAAAGACCTCACATCACAATCTTTCTTTCTTTCTTTCTTTCTTTCTTTCTTTCTTTCTGTTTTTCTTTCTACCCACTTGTAGCTTCGGCTACAGTCGAGGACTTTCAGATCAGACCTCACACTCTGTTTGTCCATTCATACCGAGCTCCAGCCTTCTGTGACCACTGTGGAGAGATGTTGTGGGGTCTGGTCAGACAGGGACTCAAGTGTGAAGGTAACCTCAAAGTCAAGGCACATTATTATTATTATTATTATTATTATTATTATTATTATTATTATTATTATTGTTATTATTATTATTATCATTATTAATCCATACAAATTCTTTGGACAACTTATGGTGAAATGTTTTCTTTGGCGATTAAAAGTTCTTCTAGATTAGCTTCCTGCTGCTTTAGTTTAGCTGCACCCACATTCTCTGAGTATTGTTTTTTTTTTGTGCATTGCTCATGATTTGTTTCCTAATATTCCATGTTCTTAAATTCCCAAATATTCTCACTCACTCACTCACTCATTTACTAAACTCTATAACCCTATTAGGGTTGTGTGAAGGCTGGTGCCTAGCTCAGCCATTAGTGACAGTCATAGCCTAATGGTTAGAGAAGCGACTTTGGGATTGAAAGGTGGGGGACTGAGCAGCTCTCTTCATCCACATAAATGGCTGAAGTAACATAACATAACATAACATAACATAACGTAAAAAAAATAAAGTGGTGAGAACAGGCCATTCAGCCCAACTAAGCTCACCATTGTCCTATTCCAAAGTGACTCCAACCCTAAAGACGCACACGCTAACCTTAAAGACGCACTTTTTTTTTTTTTTCATGACTAGATGGTATCCAGCACTAGATCAAGTCTGCTTTTGAAGACTTGTAAGGTTTCTGCTTCGACAACGTGGTTAGGCAATCTATTCCACACTGAAATTACCCTCTGCGAGAAAAAATATTTCCTAATATTTGTGCTAAATTTACCCTTGAATAACTTCCATTTATGACCCCTAGTTCTACTTACAGAACTTGGCCTAAGTAATCGGGCATAGTTGACTTTATTAATCCTTAAGATACTTAAAGACCTCAATCAGATCACCTCTAATTCTCCTTTTTGAAGACTGAAAAGGTTTAGGATCCTCAGCCTCTCCTCATAGGATTCCTTTTTTTATACGGGGAATTAGCTTTGTTGCTCTTCTCTGAACTTTTTCGAGAGTCTCGATGTCTTTTTTCAAGTATGGTCCCCAGAACTGTACACAATACTCTAAATGTGGTCTAACCAATGTGTTATACAAGAGAAGGATAACATCTTTAGATCTATACTCAATACTCCTGGCTATGTAACCCACCATCCTATTTGCCTTTTTTACTGCTAACGCACAGTGGCTAGTACCAGTGAGGGACTGGTCAACCATCACACCCAGATCCTTTTCCTGAGAGGAACATTCTAGTTTTAAACCTCCCATGAAATACTCCTGTCTAATGTTTTTATTCCCTACATGTAGAACTTTACATTTAGCGGCATTACTGAATTTCATTTGCCATGTATCTGCCCAAATTCGAAGTCTATCCAAATCGTCCTGAATAACCTTAGTAGACTCCAGACTATTTGCCAAACCGCCCAATTTAGTATCGTCAGCAAATTTCACCAATGTGCTCTCAATGTCCCTATCAAGGTCATTAATGTAGATGAGGAAGAGCAAGGGTCCCAACACAGATCCCTGAGGGACTCCACTTCCCACAATTCCTTGCTCAGATGAAATCCCTCCAACCACAACTCTCTGTGTTCTGTCCTGTAACCAGTTCTTAATCCACTCCAGAATACCTCCTACAATTCCAACTGACCTCGCTTTTAAAAATTAGTCTCTCATGTGGTACTGTATCAAATGCTTTTGAAAGTCCAAATAAATAATGTCATAGGCCCTACTCTGATCATAAGTATTTGTGGCCTCCTCAAAGAATTCCAAAAGGTTTGTCAGGCATGACCTACCCTTGCGAAAACCATGTTGGCTATCCTTCAAGATGTTATTATGCTCAAGAAATGACTCAAGCTTGTCTTTTATGATAGATTCCAGTATTTTGCATGCTATGCAAGTAAGACTGACAGGCCTGTAATTGCCTGGCTCTGTACGGTCCCCTTTCTTATATATTGGTATAATGATACCCTGTTTCCAATCATTTGGAATTTCTCCAGTCACTAATGACTGCCTAAAAATAACCAACAGTGGTTTAGAGATGATCTCACAAACCTCCCTGAGCACCCTAGGGTATAACCCATCTGGGCCTGCTGCCTTATTTGTCTTAAGTTTACGCAGCTTGTCCAATACTTCATTTTCTCCAAATTCAATTTCTGCCAAATGAGCTTGAGAATTGACAATTTCCTCCGCCAAATAAAAGTCCCTCTGTAGTGAAATTGTCAACAAAGTAACCATTAAGAGTATCAACTATGTCCTTGTTCTCATACAGCAGTGATCCATCTTCATTCTTTATGCACTGGATTTCAACTTTACCTTCTCTTTTCCTGTTACAGTACTGAAAAAAGCGCTTAGGATTACATTTCGCTCCTTCTGCAATTTTTCTTTCGTACTGCCTCCTAGCATTCCTCAGTTCTTTTTGACCTTAGCTCGCATATTACAGTATTCAGCCTTAGTGTTTTCATTTCTGTCCCTCATGTATGCCTTATAAAGATTCTTTTTTTCCCTTAAGCTCCTACGAATATCAGAGGTCATCCACTGGAGATTACGCTTTTTAAACTTACTCTTGCACACTTTTGGAATGAATTTGCTCTGAGCATCTAGTAAAACTCCCTTGAATCTACCCCACATTTCATTTACAGTTGTACAATCTAGGAGCAATGTCCAGTTTATTTTGCTTAAATACGAACGCATCCTGTCAAACTTGGCTCGCCTGAAATTGAAAATTTTGCTTTTCAAAGATAAGTTTGTAACTTGCCATAACACATCAAAACTAATAGTATAATGATCACTAGTCCCAAGTGGCTCCTTTACCTCTACATTGCGAATTCTATCAGGGTCATTACAGAGAACCAAATCTAAAACTGCATTCCCTCTTGTAGGATTATTGACATACTGCAGCAGAAAACTATCATTTATAGCATCTAAAAATGCTTCCTCCTCCTTACCCTGCGCTTTCACCAAATCCCAATCTATAGCAGGATAATTGAAGTCTCCCATAACTAAAGTTTTACCTCCACTACAAGACTGCCTAATCCTCGTGAAAAGTAGTTCATTCAAAGTGTTGTCTGAAGCTGGCGGTCGATAACACACTCCTATGTTTAAACCAGTCTCTTGTTTGCCAATGAGTCTAACCCAAATATCCTCACAGGGCAAGACATGCCCCATCTCAGTAATTTCATGCACATCCAGGTTTTCCTTTACATAGAGTGCCACGCCCCCTCCCCTCCTATTGAGTCTATCTCTCCTAAAAAGCTTATAACCTTCTATATTATATTCATCTCCGTCCTCTTCACTAAGCCAGGTCTCTGTAATTCCAACTAAGTCATAGCCCCCACCAATAACAACAGTTTCTAGTTCCTGAAATTTATTTTTTATGCTTCTAGCATTTAAATAAAAACATTTCAGCCTATTTTGACTACACTTCCCAATTTGGATTGCATCTGCCTGCTGCTCCGAGCCTTCCACTATTCTTTTATTCTCTAAAAAAGTTACATCACCATTACATGTGGCCTTGTCAGCTTCCATCAGGGCAGTTTGCATATCCCTATCCACAACACCTTCTGACCTCCCTGCCCCCCGAGAAACTAGTTTAAATACGGCTGAGCTACCCTCAACATACGCTGACCCAATGCAAAGGTGCCCCTTCGGTTCAGGTGTAAGCCGTCAAACTTGAACAGGTCACGCCTGCCCCAGAAGAAGTTCCAGTGCCCCATAAACCTGTACCCTCTTTCCTACACCAGGTTCGTAGCCACGTGTTAAACCTCCAGATAAGATTCTGCTTCCCTGTGCTCGCACGTGGTACTGGTAGAATTTCAGAAAAGACTACCGTGGAGGATCTGCCCCTAAGTTTTTCAGCTAATTCAACGAATTTGTCTTGCAGAACCTCAAACCTACCCTTACCTATGTCATTGGTCCCTACGTGGACCCACGACCACTGGATCCCTCCCCGCTCTGGCCAGGAGCTTGTCCGCACGCCTCCAGGAGGTCTCCTACCTGGGCACCAGGCAGGCAAGACGCCATACGAGACTCCTTGTCGTCCGAACAGACTACACTATCTATTCCTCTAATAATTGAGTCCCCCACTATCACCAACTCCCTCTTTTGGGGGGAAGAGGTGGCCAGGGTGCCCTGGGCCTCAATCCCCTCACTCTCAGGGTCGGGGGCCAAGTCGAGTTCCTGAAGAGACTGGAATCGATTGGACACCTCAACCTCTGGAGAAGCTGTCGCTGTACGGTGTGCACGCCTATTCCTGCGCTGCCTTCCTACTGTTACCCAACTTTCTCTCCCTGCCTGTTCTGGGCTCTCCCCCCTTCCCGGATGTGGCGTACACACCATCTCCCTAAACGACGTACACAGTTCCTCTGGGAACTCTACCAATTGCGGACTATGTTGTGCCGCCAACTGGCCCTGAAGACCAAGGATCTTGCTCTCCAGATGCG
>CM045732.1:40997347-41059847 GCA_024760905.1 Plotosus lineatus | reverse complement strand
TGATTTTCTTTTATCATGGACAGTTGTGTAAGATGATCCCATAATACGGTTACTACATTTATTCAATATCTAGAACTAACAGTTAACAAAACAGGGCGGCACATTGGCATAGTGCTTAGTACATCTACCTTGTGGCAAGAAGGTCCTGTTTCCGAATCCTGGACTTGGGTGTCTCTGTGTTTGCAAGTTCTCTTCGTGCTTGCATGGGTTTCCTTGGGATACTTTTCCCACAATCTAAAGTTGTACACATTTAGCCATTCAGCAGTTATAAATTGACAGTAGGTGATAATGTCAGTGTGAACGGTTGTATGTGTGTTGGCCCTAGAAGGACTGGTCTAGGTTGGACCCTGCCTTCACCCAGAGTTGGCCGAGATAGGCTTGAGCCTCCCCACAACGCTGTAGGATTATACGGTTTGGCATGAGTGAATGAGTGAATATGTGAGTTAATGAAAACATCAGGACTCATTTGTCTAAATCAGGGTTGCAAACTCGCACCACAAAGCGCCGTGTGGCTGCAGGTTTTTATTTCAACCAAGCAGCAGCACACATGACTCGCTCAGCAAAACAAACGGTTAGAGTTTTCAGGCTGTTGATTAGTCAATCTGTGTGCTCTTTAAAGAGGCTGACCAATCAAATAATCGAAGACTCAGATCATTTGTTCAAACCCTAACTCTAACCCTGCAGCTCCAGGGCCCTTTGTGACGCGAGTTTGACACGTGTGGACTAAAGTGAGCTGACTCTTATTAACTTTAATTAATTTTAAATAACTTTTGTGTGATCTTATTTCTTACTATAAACAGCATTGTACTTTATGTTTATACTGTATATGCACAATAAAACTTATTATATATCATGTATATACTTTACTAATGATTTTAAAATCGTACAGAATCCATACATCCAGATAAACTGTGTGTTTTCTTTTTATGATTGTGCTTTGGGCGAAGGTTGCGGACTGAATTACCACAAGCGTTGTGCTTTCAAGATTCCGAATAATTGCAGTGGCATACGGAAACGGCGCCTGTCGAATGTGTCCCTCACCGGCCTGACTAACACTCGTTCTGTTTCTGCGGAACCTTCTCTCAGCCCCTCTGATGAAGCTTTACTCGTGAGTTTATGTCTATGTCTATGTCAGCAACGTTTGTTATCAGTAATATGAGTTCGTGATGATATCAAAACGTGTATATGGTTTCCTATACTTGATTTAGCTCGTCCTCTTCCTTGATGAGTTCTGGCGGTAAATATTTTTAGTTTTGGGCTGGTCTTTTTCTTTGTCTTCATACGTTATAGTTTTACTTTATATTAAATGTCAGGCAAACTGTGCTTTACATAATCAAGGCTTGAAATGTTTGACAATATTTGTATGAATGTGGAAATCTCACTTACATCTAGACAGTGCTATTCGGATCTGTATGGTCTCGTCACTCACTCGCTCATTTGCCTCACAGCTTAATCCGACTCAGGTCACAGGAAGACTGCAACCTATCTCAGCTGAGACTGGGTAAAGATGGGATACACAATAAACAGCTCCCTAGGACCTTTACAGGGCAAAATACACATAACCACTCACACTCACAGGCAGTGGTGGTCTAGTGGTATAGAGTGCTGGATCGCTGATCCAAAGTTTGGGGGTTCGAGTCCCACTCTCCACAGGGTTGTCACTGCCCCCCAGTGCAGCTAACTGGGTTATCAAAGGCCGGCCATGTCTCTCACTGTCTATGGTGAGAGGTTCATGTGAAAGAACCATTGCTGACTTTTGACAAGAGTAGCCGTCAGCATGTTTCTGCCCTGCAATGGCCTGGTGAGCTGTCCAAGGTATACTCTGCCCTCGCTCAGAGTCGGCTGGGATGGGCGCCAGCCTCCCCGCGACCCTAATTAGGATTAAGCTTTTACAGAAAATGAATGATTCACACTCACACACCTGGGGCAATTTGGAACAGAAAATTAGCCTAATGTGCATGTCTTTGGGCTGTGGGAGAAAACCTGTGAAACCAGAAGAAACCCACACAAACATGGGGAGAACATGCATACGGAAATATACATACGGAAATGCCTGAGCCCGGGCCTCGAACCCAGAACTTTCATAATGTGAGCCGAATGGTCTTCACACGACACCACAGTGCCACCTTTTATGGTCTCACATGGAACAATTTAGATGATCCGGTTTGGATGTAAAACAGTTTCAGAATTCATACCATTACAATAACTTGAATTTGAAGTTCAGTAGCACAGCCTCGGCAAGTAGTGGCTTGGTGGTAAAGTGCTGGATTACTGATCTCAAGGTCGGGGTTTCAGCACTACTATCAATGGCTGTCAGTGCTGTCCCCCCAGTGCAGCTAACTGGGCTATCAAAGGCTGGCCATGTCTCTCACTGTCTGTGCTGGGAGGTTCTGTCAAGAGGAGCTGCATAGTCATCAGTGTCTTTCTGCAGTGCGATGGTATGGCGAGCTGTTCAGGGCGTAGTCTACCCTTGCCCAGAGTCAGCCGAGAAGGGTGCCAGCCTCTACGTGACCATAATTAGGATGAAGTGAATGAATGAAATAAATTTTCCACCTTAAAAAAAAAATATTATAGAAATATGTTTGCATGTCAGAAAACAAATCATAATAGAACATAAAAGATCATGATTCAGACAACAACCTAATAAGACCCCAGGTTCTGCAGCAAATATAAGAAGCAAATACCAGGTAGATTTCGATTCGTTTCAGAAAGGGGGCAAACACTTGTTCACACCACTGTACATGTATGTGTGTGTGTGTGTGTGTGTGTGTGTGTGTGTGTGTGTGTGTGTGTGTGTGTGTGTGTGTGTGTGTGTGTGTGTGTGTGTAAAAATATAGAAATGCTGTATACTACTTCATCTTTGCTGTTTCATGAACAGTGTTCTTTGTATTTTTCTTTCTCTTGCTTGTTTATCTAGTCTCCTGTCAGTCCCAGCATTGAGGTAAGTCCTAAAATGAAAGCTTTACTCATCTATCATTTAACAAACCAACCTCATATTTTAACAGGTTATACATATACACACTTTATTTTGATTCCTATATAAAAGGAAGTCTCAAAAATCATTGATTACTTGTTAATCATACATATACTAGTATTTAAGTGTGTGGTGAATGCATGATGTGAGGTGATCTGTCAGAACACACATTCATTTTAAACCGCATATATAAATAAATAAATAAATAAATGTATTTATATATTCTTCTGTAATCACCTGAAGAGAGAGGATGGTTTCACCACCCCTCGAAACAGATCTGTCTTGAAAAATGAAGTTTCAAAGAAAGTCTTTGTCCCGTCCTTTAATTTTATATATATTTTATATATAAAGGGCAGTGATGGTCTAGTGGATAGGGCGCAGGATCGCTGTCACTGCCCCCGCCCCCCCCCGTGCAGCTAACTGGGTTATCAAAGGCGGGCCATGTCTCTCACTGTCTATGGTGAGAAGCATGTAAAAGAACCATTGCTGACTTTCGTAAAGAGTAGCTGCAAAGTCGTCAATGTGTTTCTGTCCCTTGCTAAAAGGTTGGGTTGTGACAGGAAGGGCGTCCAACGTAAAAACCTATGCCAAATCAAATGTGCGAATCAGATGATTCGCTTTGGCGACTTTTGAGAACGGGAAAAAACCGAAAAGAAAAGAATATATATATATATATATATATATATATATATATATATATATATATATATATATATATATATATATATGATTTTCTGAGTAGATCCTTCCGTAGGAGAGTGCTCAATACTTTTTGGTAGAGCAAATAACAAAAATAAAAGGACAGGACAAAGACTTTCTATTGAAACTCCATTTATCACTACAGATCTGTTTCGAGGGGTGGTGAAACCATCCTCTCTCTTCAGGTGATTATAGAAGAATCATTTCTTCAATCAGAAAAAGAATCAATTCTTCAAAAAGAATCAATATTCTTCTATAATCACCTGAAGAGAGAGGATGGTTTCACCACCCCTCGAAACAGATCTGTAGTGATAAATGGAGTTTCAATAGAAAGTCTTTGTCCTGTCCTTTTATTTTTGTTTTTGGTATATGTATATATATATATATATATATATATATATATATATATATATATATATATATATATATATATATATATATATAGTAGGCCCTTGACCATTTGCGGCATGCTTGCAGATAGGCAACAAACTCGGAAGTAACTGGCACGTGATTCAAATTCATCCAATGACTGAGAGGATGTTTCTCCCTTCTGCTGATTGGTTGCAGATGATGTACACACCTCTTTTTTTTCTCCTTCGTGCAGATGTCATGAACGTGATTGCTTGAATTGTGAATTCATGTTTTTTTCGTGTGTTTTTAATTATTATTTAAGCCTTATGATGTCACTCAAACACCCTGCATCTTCTCTAGCTTCTGGTAAGGAGCCTAAGCGCTTTATTTATTCATAAATATTATCACAGTACAAAAATACAAAGTTTTTACTTAATCATTACTACATTTTACTGCATTATTACTGTATTAATGAGTAAGACTGGCTATAGAATGTTTAAGAAGCATATTTTAGTGCATGTAATATCATACATAGGGTTTTAAAATCATGTCAATAACTCATGATCGGAAGGGCCGGAACCGAACCATCACAAAAAATGGGGGCCTTCTGCGTATACACACACACACACACACACACACACACACACACACACACACACACACACACACACACACACACACACACACATACATGGGGCAGTGGTCGTCTAGTGGTATAGAGCGTTGGATCGCTGATCCTAAGATTGGGGGTTCGAGTCCCACTCTCCTCAAGGTTGTCACTGGATTATTGAATGCGGGCTGTCTCTCTCTGTCTATGGTGGTTCATGTAAAAGAACCATTGCTGACTTTCGTAAAAGAGTAGCGTGTTTCTGTCCCTTGCTAAAGGGTTGTGTCAGGAAGGGTATCCGACGTAAAAACCTATGCCAAATCAATTATTTTTTTGTACGCAGCCATCACAGGGCTCAGAATCGGCCGAGATGCACACCAGCCTACCCACGACCATAATTAGGATTAATCAGCTGAAAAAATTAATGTATGAATATTTTCCTGATGCTTTCAAAATTTAAGCCATTTTAAGTAGCACAGGAAAAACATTTTATTTGCAAAACCACCATGTCATTGGTGTAAGGATTCTGTGATTATCGTTTTTAAATCATTTAGCCGTGTTTTTTTTATTTATTTATTTATTTATTTATTTTTTTTGGGTGGAAACTGAATTCAACACATAAACCCAAAGCATGAGAGCCTGTAGTGCTACACATATATACGATCATAGGTATGGAAGGATATTCAGTGATTCATTTCATTGTAGACCATTATATCTTTATTAAAGTAAAACATTTTTTAACGTCACTGTGTAAGTAGAATAAAACAATTCAGCATAGACTGTTATCAGAAAAGGGTTGCTGCTGTAATTTATTATTTTCCTATAACAGCAAGATCTGCTTTGCTGTATTGTTGTATTCCTTAATTAAAGGTTTTCCTTTATGTCATTGCAGTCATCATGAGGCTGACTACAAATCCCTCCTTCCCAAAGGCTGAGACATTTTATCCTGACACCAGAAATGCTGTGATACACACTTGAGTTTGTTTAAAGGAAACTGTTAATCAACTGTTGACTGCAAAAAGCAACATCTGCTGACTGCACCCAATTTAGCTCACAGGTTACATATTAGAGCACTGATGACTTAACCCTTACTATGGAAGCAAGTCAGTCTGATCAGACTTTGAGTGACGGGGAAGTGAGCACATGCCGTTTCTCACTCTCGTAAGAGCTTGGCCAGTTAGCTCCCATGGACTCCTGGCTACTGACGGGCATAATGTGGCATTAACCAGGATTCAATTTGCGGTCTCTGGATTAATAGTCATGCACAAGACTGAATTTGTTGAATTTTTAAAGGTCACATTTTAGTTTGGAATTTATGGACATTGAAAAAAAAAGTGAAAGCTTGTGATTAAAAATATGAGGTTCTTCATAATTCATAACCAGAAAAAAAAAATCAGATACTGTACTTAATTTTGGTGCAAGAAATAAAAAACATCAGTGCTGCTGATTCAGAAACTTTTAAATTTCAAAATCTGATGACACTAATTTGCTGCCATACTCTGCCTTCCTGTATTTAGAATTTAATTCTAACTCTGATCCAACACATCTGCCCCAGATAATCATTCCACCTGATAAGCTAGATCATTATGGTGGATTTTACAGCAATGGGATAAATTCATACTTGTCTTTATATTTATTTCAGAATTATTCTGGAAGCTGTAGTATTTCTCTCTTGAGTAAGCCAATACTAAAGATGTCTTTGTACTGGGATAGGTATCAGTAGGCATCTACAAAATGTAAAAGGAAGAAAATACTTATGCACTGGCAATTCAACAAAGATGCGGATATATAAACTTCAAAATTTGATTAAGTTTTATTTGTATAGCGTTTAAATAGACACAGTCACAAAGCAACTTTACACAATAAAAAAAAATCTGAATTTACAACATACAAAACAGATTAAACATTTTCTACAACCTCTAAATATCCCACGGCAATGGTAGCAAGGAAAAACTCCATCAGACTCGAGGAAGAAACCTTGAGAGGAAATCAGGTCCAAAAGGGAAACCCATCCTCATTTGGCAGGAACCATAAAGATACAAACCATGCATGAGAATCTTAATTATAATCCAAAATGTAGTCCGGTTGGTTATACCACACCTTTAATCCTAAATAATTGTGGGAAAAGAGTTCATATCACCAGTAGTTAAAAGTCATGTTCACAGCCTATGAGTGCACATCCAAGTCCATTTAGATCTTTATCAGCAGGAAGGAGGGCTTTCAAGCTCAGAGCACCAGCCAGCATCAGTGCACCAGCACAGACCACGGGACTCAGAAAGCAGAAGGATCAGGATCGCTGGCAGCCCAGAAGAAGAATATGTACCTCAACAAAAACATATGATGGGGGGTTTAGGTATCCTCATAATAGTGTAATATAGTAATAGAATTTATTACATTTATATCAGTGAATTGACTTAGAAATATGTTTCTTATATATATATATATATATATATATATATATATATATATATATATATATATATATATATATATATATATATATATATATATATATATATATATATATATATATATATAGGATTTTCTGAGTAGATCCTTCCGTAGGAGAGTGCTCAATACTTTTGGTAGAGCAAATAAACAAAGGACAGGACAAAGGCTTTCTATTGAAACTCCATTTATCACTACAGATCTGTTTAGGGTGGTGAAACCATCCTCTCTTCAGGTGATTACAGAAGAAGGAATCCTTCTTCTGTAATCACCTGAAGAGAGGGGATGGTTTCACCACCCCTCGAAACAGATCTGTAGTGATAAATGGAGTTTCAATAGAAAGCCTTTGTCCTGTCCTTTTGTATATATATATATATATATATATATATATATATATATATATATATATATATATATTTTTTTTTTTTTTCCCTCTCTGAACCACTTTCAGATCCTAATTTGGGTCTCTATGATTCTAGCACCCATTTCAGCCAACTATTGGTAAGAGCAGAGTACACCCTGAACAGCTCACCAGGCCATCGTAGGACAGAAACACACTAATGGCAATGCAGCTTACGCTTTTTCTAAAGTGAACAATGCTTCTTTTACATGAATCTGTCACCACAGACAGTGCGAGACATGGCCAGCCTTTAATAAGCCAGTTATCTACATTTGGGGACGGCAGTGACAGCTGTTGACAGTGGGCTTTTAAAACCCAACCTTGCGATTGGTAATCCAGCACCTTACCACTGGGCCTCGCTTTGATACAGTTCCATTTTATACTTTCTTTGAACTTAAGTCATTACATCTCCCAGCATGTACCTCACCTATCTTAGTCACCTGACTTTTCACACACATCACACAACCTGGAACACTTTACTTACCTGCAGTCACACTCCCACTTTCTAATCACATCACTTTCATTTACTGTTTAGTGATTCTCTTGATTACCTTTGGTTATGATTCTGAGCCCACCCTGTGATATTTATCTTCTGTGTATGATTCACATCTGCTTAACATTATTCTTCTCTGCCTTTCTTTCGTATTCTGACTGTTTGAACACCTTAATTGCTTACTGCATCACAGTATGGACTGTGTTTTTGGGGTTTTTTTGTGGAATCCCATTAAAAGGCTCTTGATCTGCCACATCCATCAGTCTCACTCTCTACTATTTCATGGCATGACAAAATACTTCACTGCTAAAATGGATTCAGCAGATCCCTCAGTGTGCATTGCAAGCCTTATACAGTATGCAACGGTAGGACTCAGTGGATCCAAGTTCTCAGAGCTCACCTCCAACAGATTGCGACTGAAACACCTGCTCACACTGCTCAATTTGCACCCATTGCTACACCTGACACTTAGCACATAATGAACCCCCCACCTGTGGCTAAGCCCAAGAAGTATGACAGATGTAGCCTCCTTCCAGTGATTATCCTTCACCTTGTTTATTAATGCCACAGATCAAAAAGGCTGGCAGTCTTATTGGCTTCCTCACTGGCAAAGCACTTTGCTGTTCTACTGTTGGTGTCAACAACAGGATGGTAAAGCATGCACTTATGAGAGCTTCATCTCAGTGCGCTTGATAAAAATGAGATCAGTGAAAGGCTCCTCACACTCCAACAGGGTTCTTGTTTGACAGCTGGTTGTACTCTGGAATTTACCATTGCAGTTTGCTGTGGCTGTAATGACACTGCACTTATAGTCACATTCTACTAGAAGCTTCAAGTGATCACAAAACTGACATAGCATGGGAACCAAGTCAGCCGTGACACATACATTCTTCTCACAATCAAAATAGGTGGTATAGTGTAGCAATATCTAGCATGCCCAATCCCCACTGAGTCTCCCAAACCCAAGCAATTGAATTAAATCCATCTTGCCCCGTCTGTCTGAACAGCTATGTTTCTACTGTGGCCATCCCAATTATATCATCTGCCAGTACCTTGAATGTCACACCCAGGCTCTGCATGCAAGTTAGTGTCATTCACATAAAGAACATCACACCTTTTTTCATATAAGCAGAGCACTTAGACAATAAATGGTCAAAACACGGTCTAACATCGCCATCACCACAACTATAGAATCATGCTTGTATTAAAAACAAACACCAGAATTTCCAGGAACCGTTCCAGAAAACAAAAGACCTACCTCTGTATTGACAATAAGATTGTGCTGTTGACCTCCTCTCCCACCCGGCAATAGTCGGCTTGTCCTTTGAGGAGAAAAGAATCTCATATCCTGCATTGACTATTGAGGGTTCATTGTAAAGTACCCACATACCCTACTTCTTGTCCCAGCAGCACCCTACCAGCCATGCGTCTTTAAACATTTCACAAAACATGACCTGATTAATGCCCACAACCTTGTCCATGTGCACCAAAGAGATGAGTAGACTACAAGCAGTGGCACTAGTGGGCAGTATGAATACTTAATGATGTATCACCTCTCTGGCACTCCTTCAGTGTTTCAATGCCTCATTAATGACCTGCTCAGAGATTGACTCAGAAAGATGGTTGTCACTTACACAGAGGGCATTCTGGTGTACTTTCGGATGCTTGAGACTCCCATTCAGCAAGTCACAGAGATTTCCAAGAGGCTAGGGGTCACCACGGAGCTTTAGAAAGTGGAAACATTAACTTTCAAGAATGCCTGTTACCCACATTACTCAAGAAAAAAATAAGAAAACACTGTGGACTTCAGGTGCCATGCAAGCATTTAATAAGATCATCTTCTCAACAACTCCTTTTTTTATCTTTAAGCACCCAAACCCATAACAACTATTTCTAGTTGAAGTGGATGCCTCTGAAACTGGAACTGAAGCCGTCCTCTCTCATCAACAAAGTACTTATCTCAAAGTATACCATATCACATTTTTTTTCACAGAAGTTTCCACAGGCATGACACAAACTATTATACAGAAAGAATAAGAGCTGTTAGCCATTAAATTGGCAATGGAAGAATGACATCATTGGCTGGAAGGAACAAACAATTTGTTTATGGTTCATTATAATCAAAAGAACCACCAAGGGAATGTACACCCATGTGACATAAAAGCCAATGCTCTATTCCAGTAATTCAGTACTGACAATGATTCCCTCCAGCCATAAAATTTATTTGGTTTATTTGAACCATATGGTTCATCAACTAGCTGAAATGAGATTTCGATGAGTAATTAGCCAACACTTTACTATCACCTGTGTCTGACAAATGCACACCAAATCACACCTACTTGCCTTCTTGTCTGTGATCATGCCTTATTATCTGGACTCGGAATACTTCTGCCTCAGGTCATCCAGGAATCACTCATACCTAGAGGTATACCCAGACGAGGATGTCCAATTACACATGTGACTGTTCTAGAGTGTCTTGTAATCTTCTCAGTGGTAAGCTTTTCCCCTTGTCTATTCCACAATGCCCACTGCCACACATAGTGATTAACTTTTTCATAGACATCCTCCTATCCCCATCAAAGATTCTTCAGGTTCCTCCAACTCATTCACTTGCTTGGACTATTACAGCCTTCAGCACCACTGGACAGCTCTTTTAAGAAATTTAGCATTCAGGAAGTCATAGTTAGTGACCGGACCGGGGAGCTCATTTCATGTTACAAGTCTGAAAGAAGTTCATGAAAAAAAACAGGCATCCCTATACATTTGACATCTCCCTCTTACTTCAATATCAATGGGAAGATGGCCCAATCAAGAAAAAGGAAAATTCCTCTGCACATATTGTTCAGACTGTCAACATCATGGGGCACACTTTCTCCTTTGGGCAGAGCATGCCCAGATTGATTTATGCATAAAATAAAGAACTCATTGATACACATGCTTACCAGATGATTAAAGTAAGCACCGACTAATATAAAGTCAATACAGAAAACCGATGAACTGAAACTCCCATCTTTAGCAGGTAACCAGGTTTGGTTACCCACCTGCAACCTATAGGGTCATCTGGGAAGCAAAAAAAAGAAGCACACACTTCAGATACACCAACCCCACAAAGTAATTAAATGCGCAAACAAAGTTAATTACCATCTTGAACATCTACCTCACAACCGGATGCAGACAGAGGGAAATACCTCTTAGACTGGGATGGATAAAAACTCAGCATAGAGACCCATAAAGGCATGCTTGATCCACGGTTTACCCAGGACTTTTATCTACAACACCCAGACAAGCCAGGGCTCCGTCCTAGTTGTTCTCAAGTAGCTTATCACAGGGTTCTGCACAGCATGCACTTCTCCAATTTCAGTCACCTGGCTTTTACTACTCACATCACATGACCTGGATCACACCTGACTTACTGGCAATCACACTCACACTATATAAACACCCAATTCATTGGAAGACTGTAAAATATTGTCTTTGTTTACTGAATACCAAGCTGTTTACTCAATGTTTACTGATTTTCTGTATGGCCTTATTTGTTTAACTATTTGCAATTCTATGCCCATCCAGAGACATTGAACATCTGTGTATAATCCTTTCCTGGTCACATTACTAAACTGTGTATTGAGTTTTAGCTGGTCCACATTAAAAGGATGTTGATCTGAAGAAAAAAAATGCTGCCATCTCACTCTTCACCTCTCCACAACATGTGAGTGGGTAGAAAGTCATGAATTTTCTATATAAGCAGCTCAGAAATATAGCGGGACATTGCATTCATGGATAATCTGTCAACATCCATTTGTCAAACCCTATGTGAAATGAAAATGAGTTATATCTAACCTATTCAACAGTTTATTAGTGAGAACCATTAGAATGAGAAGTATCAAGTTTAGACACCACATTGACTTTTTCTTACCCGGAATTGTACTAATCTGTCAGAATTTTGTACCAAGACCACTGTGCAACCACTCAATTATCCCAATGTCAAGTATAACACAGAGTTCATTCTGAACCACATTTTAAGTTCCTACAAGATCAGCCAAGTTGTCATGCGTACTTATCTTCCTCATACTTTAAGCAGCATTTAACATGATCAACCACAAGAGGCTCTTATCCTTCCTCAGGAGTCTTGAAATTTGTGGTTCACCATGGCAATGGCTTGCTGCCAAACTGGAATATTGCTCAAATAATATTGCACAGAAGGGATTCACATCTGCTCTATGCAAACTCTCTACTGACATTTCCCAAGGCTCAGTACTTGGTCCACTTCTGTTCTTCCCTAATACTAGGTCCCGCTGTAATATCATATGTTTTATATCACTGCTATGCAGATGACAGTATTTCATCATGGATGGCAACTGAAAATTAATCCCAAGACTGAACTGCTGTTCATCCCAGCTGACACATCCCCCACATCAAGATCCTGTAATCTCTCTGGACAACCCTGTGATCTCAGCTTCAGTCACTGCAAGACACCTTGGGGTAACCATGGAAAATTGCCTGTTCTTCTCCTCTCATATTGATAATCATTTCAATCATGTCAACTGCTCCTTTGTAACATCTGAAGGATTCCTCCATTTTTTTTCACTAAGACCAACCAGGTACTTGTTCAGTCCTTTGTCTTCTCAAAGTTAGGCCTTTGCAACTTAATCCTAGCAGGTTTGCCTTTGAGTGCTATTGGAACTCAGCAACTGATCCAGAATGCAGTTGCTTGTTTTCAACCTTTCCAAGTTCCCCCCACACCACACCTTGCTACACTCACTTCATTGGCTTCATGTAGCTGCTTTAATTGGACTAAAAAAACTAAATGCTTGCCTATAAATCCAAAAATGAACATGCATCCTCCTACCTGAAAGCACTTATCACACCCCACACTGCACCAGGTTTTTCTCCGATCCTCAAGCACTGCTAGACTGTTCCTTCTACCAAGTGACAAGGAAAAATGCCTCTAAACTTTTTCTATTCTGGCACTAAGGTGGTGTAATATACTTTCTATAGCTGTCCAGGCAGCTGAGTCACTGGGTGTCTTCACAACAACGGCTGAAAACTTACCTTTTTCAGCAATCTTTCGATTAGCACTATATTACAGTACACACATAGTTATGCGTGCACCCCTACACACACACACACACACACACACACACACACACACACACACACACACACACACACAAACACACATACACACACAAACAACACCCACCCACTGAGTTTTAACTCATGGTATACTTAGTCTATGTCTTGGTGAACCAGTATAGGAATGTTTTTACTGATAGTAACTTTAAAGCACTTCTGCAAGTTGCTCTGGATAAGGATGTCTGCTAAATTCTGTAAGTAAATGTAAGGTTTTTTTTTTTTTTAGATAATTCATACTAGTGACTGCATACACTCAGGCTGAAAGAGTTCTATAAGGTCACTGCAACCTAGAAAAACATTTTCCCTAATTTCTTTTGAACAATGAATAGTAAAATAGACAATAAATAAATAAATAAATAAAAGTAAGCACAGTATGCCACAGTATACAATAATTTTGAATATGATCAAAAGGGAGCAGGAAGAAGCTTGAATGCGTATGAAGTCGGACCCCTTCTTTACAGCATCAGCAGGCAAGAGCTACTTCTCTGACATCACTCCCATCCATTTTTACTTATTTGTACTTAAAAAAGTTATATTCTGAGTTTATGTCATGTTCAAATTCCATCATGTACATTAAATATACAATACAATGCTATTATGTGGTGCTGGTGCCGTAGTGGTTAGGGTGCTGTGCTCATGCTCGGGAAATTGTGGGATCGAATCCCAGTTAGACCCACACTGTGCTAAGACCTCTGCACAAGGTCTCAACCACAAGTGTGCCTCTGTTCACCAGTGTTATAAATGAATACCAGTAAAAATATACAGGGAAGGTACCCTGCGATGAACTAGTGTCCCATCCAGGAGGAGTTGAACATCTAGTCACTTCATGCTATGGAAACCGGAAATAAGCACCAGCCTGATGAGTAACTAGGCTTGGGTATAAAAAGCCAAAGGACTTTACCTTACATTTACAATGTTATTATACTGATAAACTATGTATTATTAAAATTATTTTTTTGCTATATGATTAATAGATCGCATATTGCCTGTATACAGCCTTATTCAGTAATCATGATCTATGCAATTTGCAACCTGATCTATCAAAGCTTATCAATTGTTCAATGTTCCCAATGTATAGAACCTTAACTTGCTCTATTGTTTCTTTTGTTTTAATAAATATTCTGCAGTTGGCAGACCAGGGGGCAGTGGTGGTCTAGTGGTATAGAGTGCTGGATCGCTGATCCAAAGGTTGGGGGTTCGAGTCCCACTCGCCACAAGGTTGTCACTGTCCCTCCCCAGTGCAGCTAACTGGGTTATCAAAGGTCTCTTTGCTAGGTCTCTAATGCCATGTCTCTCACTGTCTATGGTGAGAGGTTCATGTAAAAGAACCATTGCTGACTTTCGTAAAGAGTAGGCTGCAAAGTCATCAGCGTGTTTCTGTCCCTTGCTAAAAAGGGTTGTGTCAGGAAGGGCATCTGATGTAAAAGGGAAAAACCCGAAAGGAAGACAGACAGTTGGCAGACCAAATAATTTGAATCCTGCACTATTTCCTTAGGAACCTTGCAATTTCTGCATTGTGTGTGTGTGTGTGTGTGTGGTGCTCATTTATATAAACATTAGTTACCTTTAGTTTGCTCCCCTGCCTCAGCAATTCAACCGTGTACTTCCTCTTGGCAAAGCGGACAATTACAGCAGGTTTATCCCTTTGGCTCTTCATTGGAAGTGTGTGCCAGGCCTGAATATTATTTAATATTATTAACCAATATTATTTTTGTCTTTAATTATGCCCTTGTCAAGGAGAAATGCAGTCATGTGGTCTTCTGTTGAATCCTCATGATCAGAACTGCCCGTCCCCTTTTCCCCTTTCAGGACTTGGGAGTATGATTGTGGTTTAATGGCTAGGCCAGTGATTACAGCATCATTTGTGTGCAAGTACTGTTCCAAGTCCGATATCCAATATTCAATTTATTCAAAAGTATTTGATTTTCTTTTCAGGTTCCTCGTTCATTTTTTGAAAAAGTTTCCTAATTTCTAACATCAGGTTCAATATGGTGCATTAGCCTGCTTATTGTATAGCCAGGATTTTCTGCTGTTCTCGTGAAATGGGCAGCAACACCTGTGGAATGAAAGGGGAAGTTAGAACTGGGAACAGTAACAGACTGGGGTATACTATATGAATGTGTGAATTTGGGGAATTGGCCCCCATGTCCGCAGTGTAGGAAAAAAGAAAGGGTATAAAAACACAAAGGTTTGGATGGGGACAAGAAACAGAAATGAGGAAAATGACAGATTATTATCCGTGTGCTAACTCTTAACCTTCAGCATCACTAGACAATGACAATGGACCCACTCCACTGTTCCTGCTCACAGTTCTCCAGTTGGATTGCTCTTCATCGAGCTTCTTCTCAGGACTGCGTGCCTCTCTCATTAGCAGCCACTTCTTTCAGGTAACTTTCATCTGCTGGGTAAACTTGAAGGCCTGTTCAACCTGTTTCCTTCAAAACCAGCAACTAAAAGTACGAAAATTATGGGTTGAAAGAGTGTGACGAACCTGCTGTAGGAGATATGGCTTCAGCTTTGTATTTGTTGTGTAACTAGAAGATGCTGGGCCTTGCCATAGGCTTCACCCATTCATCTGCTACCAGCTCAAATATTTCATCTCTTTCATCACCTTCCTCTTGATCTCGGGTCAGGTTGCACGGGCAGCAGCCTAAACAGTGAGCTCCAGATGTCCTTCTCCCCATCAATTTCCTCCAGCTCTTCCAAGGGACACCAAGGTATTCAAAGACCAGCCAAGAGACATAGTCCCTCCAGCATGTTATGTGTTTGATCTCAGGGTCTTTTCCCAGTCGGACATGCCTGAAACACCAGAGAGACAATCAGAAGGCATCTAATCAGATGCCTGAGCCACCTTAGCTAGATCTATTTCCATTCAGAGGAGTAGCGGTTCTACTCTGAGCTCCTCCCAGTTGGCCAAATTTCTTACCCTTGTCTCGCACCCAAAAACATTTTAGATTTAGAGTTCAGCGTACCCGCAGATAACTCTTATAGCCACAGTTATGTTTAAATATTTTATAATTTGTACATTGCTTGTGGTAATTAACATCGCTAAAACAATTTTGTGTACCAAAATCCTTCAGCTTCTGTCACACAAAACCTTTTAACAAACCTCTCTGTGTTACAGAGGGAAACGTTACCAGCCATGACATAAACCATGCAGTCAGGAGTAGAAAGCCAATAAATTCAATAAATTCAATAAATGGTTCAGGTATTTCCTGTAGAAAACTTTGACATGATTCATGCTTCTGTGCCCCCAAACTTCACAACCACAATATTCATACACAGCATTAAGCGCAACTTGAAGTTTCTGCCAGTATGACTATCTCAAAATAGTGAACATCATCATCACTCAATACACAGGATCACCTCATTTTTGAATAGGTTAAACCCACTATATTTTTTGCACACAAACAATTCAATCTCATTTAAGTCTAATCCAAATAACAGTGGGCACAAGTTCTCACCCTGGTGTACACCAACGTTGTAAAGGTAAAGAGATCTGATCATTTCCCCCTGATCAACACATGATTTTGTATTATTGTACATATTATAAATTACACTTATGCCATTAATATCAGGGCAGTGGTGGCCTAGTGGTAAAGGTGCTAGATCACTGATCCTAAGGTTGGGGGTTCAAGCCCCACTCACCACAGGGTTGCCACTGTCCCCTACCCCCACCCACCCCCACCCAGTGCAGCTAACTGGGTTATCAAAGGCCGGCCATGTCTCTCACTGTCTATGGTGTGAGGTTCATGTAAAAGAACCATTGCTGACTTTTGACAAGAGCAGGCTGCAAAGCCGTCAGCGTGTTTCCTCCCTGTGATTGCCTGGCAAGCTGTCCAGGGTATACTCTGCCCTCGCCTGGAGTCGACTGCGATGGGCACCAGCCTCACCGCGACCCTAATTACGATGAAGCGGTTACTGAATATAAACTATTAATACCACTTCTAACTGCTTTTAACCAAAATGATGATCGGTCCTCTAATTAAAAAACGACAAAGAAACAGTATATCTGCTTCGTCTTTACCAAACACAACTCTATAAGTGAACTTAGCACAATATGGTCATTGGTGCCAAGCCCTTCTCTAAATCCAGCCTGCATGTTCCCTATAATCCCAGCTCCTTATAAATATAGCGATAAATGCCTGCTAATGCAGGCAGTTAACACCTTACTGATGCAACTCAAAAGAGTAATTTTATGATAATTGTCTGAGTCGTCAGGAGATCCTTTGTTTTTGTAAATCGGCTGAACTAAACCCATGCACCAATTTGTGTACACAATACCTGACCGAAGTAGCAGGTTAAAGAAATCAGCAACCATAGAAACATCCACTTGTAGAGTACGTTTCAGGTACTCATTTATGGTGCTGACTATGCCACACAGACTTTGTTACTTTTTATGCCTTTTATGATATTATATTATACAGTATTATTATATTTAACATATCCCGATATTCTTTTGGATTACTTGTCTTCAACATGCTCATCCTCTTATGTGAATCCTTATTAAAAGTTTTTTTTTTTTTTTCCCTGTATATATTCCCTCCCCACTTTTTAAAAATTCTAACAAGTTTAATTTCAGCCCCTTGTGTCCAGGAACTCCTAACTTTACTTTTGATAGTTATGTGATATTAATGCCTCACACGCCTCTTTGGGCCAAGGTTGAGACATATTTTCCTAGAATTATTTTTCTTTTTTTATTCTGTTTGGTTTTAATAGGCTTGCATAAACCTACGTGGTTAGCAGGGTTTTTGTACAGACATCTGTTCCTAAGGTTCACTATTCCCTCATTTGAGAGGCTGTCTTTATATTCACTCATCTGTATTGGGTCCCAAGCAAATTTATGTCTTTCACCTTGTGGCACACTCTCACCTACTCCATAACTCTGATCCTCATACTCCTTCACCAAACCCATTATTGTATACAACATCCAAGGCTGAGCACACATCTGACAAACAGTTATCCAAACCGTGAACATGAAACCGTGAGGTAGACTTAAGATATTATAATATAATCCATGACATTTCCCCATTTGCAGTATGACAGGTAAAGTCGCAAACTCCGTTGTCTTTACCGAAACATTCCATTAACTATTAAGATCAAGACTTCTACACAACTCGATGCATCTGTGACCATTGTTATTAATATGGTGCTTATTATACCTGGAATTGGTTATTCCACTAAATTCAAGCCTCTCTTTACTGCCATCTTGATATTGAATATCATGCACAAAACCACACTCCTAACATTTCATCCTCATAGGTTACAAAGTCATTCCAATTCTCCAGTCATGGCATTAAAATCATCCAGTAAAACAATTGGTGAGTTTTATTCAGTATTATGTTTGTAACGTCTTCAGTAATCTTGTCAAAAATTTCTTCATGATCGTGACCAGAGTCCTCATGTGGTATATGCACACCACCTATAACCATATCCCCCCTTTCTCCCTAATTTAGTTCGTATTCAGTTCCTACCCATTGGGTATTGCCTTCCCTAGCACATCACCACCACCGACTGGGGAGGGGCGAAAGCATGCACACGTCCCCTCCGTAACATGCTAGCCACCTGCCTCTTTTCAAACTGTGGCATAATGTGTATTTAGGGGCGGTCTAACACACTCTCTTTAATGCTATGTGCCCCATGATTGGCTGGCGATCACTGTGAGTGACAGGGAAGTGAGTGTATGCCATGGACTCCTGGCTATGGACAGCTGTGGCCTAGCTCGGATTCTAAGTTATGATTCTTCTGCTATTCTTACATGATCACAATAACAGTTTTTAATCCGAATGCACAGCCAATGGGCACCTCTATAAATATGAGTGTTACATTTATGTCGCATTGTGCAAGCTTTAAATCCTAAAAACTCATCCCATACTTGGTTTTACCAAACAAGACACATGCATTTTAGCACAAATATTTGAGCTCATTAGTGAATTGAGGCACAATACAGCCAGCATCACCATCACTTTCCAATTCAGCACCTTGATAGTAGGGGTGTCTTCTGGGCTACAGGTCAAAGTATAGGCTCATCTCATAGATTTTTTTTTCTGGCCATCCTAACCTGAGAAAGTCCTTAGATGTGTCCATAACCTGTTTGTTCTCTTGTCCATTCATTCTTACTGTAGAGTAGATCCTCCCATCGATTGTGCAAACCTGCCTCCCGGGTTCTCTCACCAGCCAAGCCCTCAGAGGGATTAGGTAATCATTGACATACAGATTTCTGTATTTTTGCATTCCACGTTGTTTTTTTTTTTCTCCCTCAGCAAGTTCGTCTTCACATCCCTGTGCACAAATTGCACAGTAATAGGTTTTAGTATTACCGGCTAGCTACTACCCCTTGCATCTCTGACCCAACTGAGCCTGTGCATCCCCATGTTGTGTGTAAGCATTATCATCATATTACTTATCTTCTCCTACTTCCTCAGGTACAACACTAATCCTCACACTGTCACGATGTCTCTACTGCTACAATTTGTCCAGTTCAAATTCTGGGTCTTGATTTTAGATTTCATCCCTTCTACAGATCTCCCTGTTCTCTCTCCCAACTTTATGCTGGTTGCTGGAATTTGCTGTAGAATCTGTTTTCTGGCCGCCTTGGCAGCAACTGTAGCCACACTGCTCAGTATCTGAATTAGGTTGGTCAAAACCTGCCTAATGCTTTCACTGACTAGCATAGCCTGCTCAAGCCGCTGACTCGCACAGCCCTCGATGATCGCAGCTTTGGCTTTCACTCCACGTTTCTTCGCGAGCTTGCTTTCTGCTTTCTGCCTTCTCCCAGTTTCCTCCATTTTTAAGGTCCACTTGCGCATTACTGACTCAACAGCACTGCCAACAGCTTTCTCAAATGTACTACCTAAGTTTGTGACCCTAGGAATTCCTGTATCTTCATACGCTCATACGCCACCATATTTTCGGGTCATGTGGTCTCAAGCCGCTTAACCTTCCTTAAAGTGAACCAGTAAGTGAGAGGAATTAGTAAAGATGTAGTAAGACCAACTTCAAAGAGGATGAAAAGTGGAAAGGCAGATGGCCCAGTTGATGTCTCTGGTGGAGGCGTGGAGAGGTTTAGGCAAAATAGCAGTGAAGTTGTAAACCAGTATTCAACAAAATCCTTGAAGGTGAACAGATACATGAGAGTGGAGGAGAAGGTGTTGTACCAATGTTCAAGAACAAAGGAGATTTGCAGAGCGGCAGCATCTACCGTGGCATAAGCTTTTGATTCACACCATGAAGCTATCGGAAAGCATAGTGGAAGCCACTGTGATGTCTGAAGAGCAGTATGGTTTATGGAAGAGTGCAACAGACGTGGAGAAAGCATACAACTGACTGCCAAGGGTGGTACAGGATATGTATGACGACAGTGTGACAGCTGTGAGGTGTGCGGTAGGAATGGTGTACTGGTTTAAGGTGGAGTTTGGGATTACACCAAGTGTAATTTAAGCCCTTTCTTGCTTGCAGTGGTCACAGACAGGCCATTGTGGTCAGACAAATGTCTCCATGGACGAGAATGCTTGGGGATGACACTGTGATCTGTACTGAGAGCAAGGCACAGGTAGATATCAGTCTGGAGAGGTGGGTGGTATACTCTGGAGAAAGGAGGAATGAACGTGATCAGGAGTAAGACAGTACATGTGTGTGAATGAGAGTGTAGCTGTGAGTGGTGGAAGTGATTAAGGTTGATTAATTTAAATTTGGGGTCAACTATCCAAGGTAAAGAAAAGTGTGGTAGAGAAGTGATGAAAAGAGTGTAGGCAGGGTGATATGTGTGGAGAAGAGTGGTTGGAGCGATTTGTGTTAGAAGTATATCTGGAGGAGTGAAAGGGAAAGGTTACATGTCAGTAATGGAGCCAGCTGTGCTCCAACACTGACAAAAAGAAAGGAGGAAGTGATGTAGGTGATCCACTGTGGTGACCTGTACCAGGAGCAGCTGAAAAAGCGGATGAAGGATAAGATTCCAACTCACCTAATGTTCATGTCTTTGGACTGTGGGTGGAAACCATTGTACCTGGAAGAAACCCACACGAGCATGGGAAGAACACACAAACTCCACCCAGAAACAACCAAGCCAGGGTCTCGAACCCAGGCTTGGTTGTTTCTGGGTGGAGTTTGTGTGTTCTTCCCATGCTCCACCCAGAAACAACCAAGCCAGGGTCTCGAACCCAGGACTTTTTTCTGCAAGGTATACATGCTCGCCGCTATGCTTCTATACCACCCTTTTACACATCTGTGATCTTTTAATAAAATAAGGTTCTTACTCACACCTGGCTGTCACCCAACTGAGTGAAAACATTTCATTCTTATTTCAACTTCAAATTTAACTGCTAAACTTTGAGGTTGACATACTTTTGCCACTAAGAGAAGCCCAGAGAAAAATAATATTGGATGATGTCTCCTAAAATATAATAAATGGCTACGTACAATATTTTTCTTTTCTTCGTGTAATTTGGTACATTTTATCTCCTTTCAGTACTTTTGTGAAAATCTGATGTTTCAGGTCATATTTACGCATGAATATAAAAACTAAATGGTTCACAAACTTTCAACACCTTTGTACTTATAAAACAGTGACGTTGATCATTCTGCAATGGTCTCCTTACTTTCCATACCTGTTACAGTAGGCCCTTGACTATTCGCGGTTTTGCACCCACGGTTTGAGTATTCGCTGACTGCTGAGCAACCGGCACGTGATTCAAATTCAGCCAATGGCTGTCCTTCTTTCTCCTGATTGGTTGAGCTGATGTCCCGCCCCCTTTTCCTCATTCGTGCACAAGTTGTCAATGAGCCTCTTTTTATGTGTGTGTTTAAATTACCAGCTCTATGAGACCACTCAAACACGATGCGTCTTCTCTGGCTAAGCCATAGAAAACGCTGGATGTCTCTTCTGAAGAAATAAGACTTTCTCCTGAGAAACGACGGTTTTCTCTGAAGTGTTGTATTAAAATCTTTTTCAATTATTATTCCAGTACAGTACCTAAGTTCATGTTTATGCATGAGATTTTATGCTCTGTAGCATGTTTAACAAACGATACCAAAAGGATAAACTTCATTACAGTACTCTTCATGTCCTTTTACATTGAAGTTGGAGTGACGTCTCCAAGATGGCAGTGCGCAGAGAGCGACGTCGCAGAGTTCTCCGAGTCAAATTGTTTCTTTGCTCGTTTTAATTTGTTTTATTGGTTGTTTTGTTTGTTCATGTTTTGCGCTATGTTCGACTACGACCAGTCGACTCTACTACAGCTATAAGATCGGAGTATCTTTGGGCGTGTATAACTAAGCAGAGCTAACATGCTATTAGCAGAGCTAACATGCTATGGTAGGCAGCTCAATGCGAGCCGCATCCCAGCTAACAAAGAAGCCCAGGCGGGAAGGGGCCGAACGACGACTCTGGCGCTTGGGATTAAAGGGGATGAAGGCCGTATAGCCGGCTGGTATAATTGCCTTATCGGGTGTACTCTCCTCGAGCTATGTTTCACGGAAACACAGTCCTGTAGATCCCGCTGCGCTGTAATCTGAGCATGAAGCTCATCCATCTTGTTGCACAGGAACTGAACATTTTCAAGCAGTATGGCCGGAAGTGCTAACCAAGCGTCGGAGAATCTGAGAACTCTGCCTTGACTTATTGTTACCATTGAGCTCCCATAGCATCGCATTGCATAGCAGCTCACGATAGAAGTTGCGTGCTTAGTTGCCCGAAGCTGAAGCTGCCCATAGCTGTAGTAGGGTCGACCGATCATAGACGAGCATAGTGCAAAACATGAACAAACAAATAAAACAAATTAAAACCAACAAAGAAACAATTTGACTCTGAGAACTCCGCGACGTTGCCCTCTAGGCAGCGCCATCTTGGAGACGTCACTCCAAGACATCACTCCAAGTTCAATGTAAAAGGACATGAAGCGTAATAAAGTTTATCCTTTTGGTATCGTTTGTTAAACATGCTACAGAACATAAAATCTCACACACAAACATTCTCAGAATTAACTTCGGTACTGTACTGGAATAATATTTGAAAAAGACTTTAAAACGAGTGCTTTACAACAGTATATGCTGTATAATGTTTATATTTTATCATCAATAAAAATAAGAGTAAAAATTGAAAACTTTTTCTTAATCATTACTATATTTTACTACATTAATACTGTATTAATGAGTAAGACTGTTTATAGAATGTGTTTAAGAAGCATATTTTAACGCATGTAATAGATACATAGTATTTTACTTCCGGCTGCTCATTTGCGCATGTGACGTGTTACATGGGGTTTTACTTCCGGGTACAGAACTCACGAATTATCTTGATTCGTGGGAGGGCTCGGAACTGAATCCCCGCGAATGTCGAGGGCCTACTGTAACTCGACCATTTCAATGGAGATTATTTGTGGGATATCTTCTACTATATGCGAGATTTCTAAACACTTGTCTAGATTCTGAGTTAAGAATCAGGCCAAGGAACCCAGCTTTGGGTTGAAATTAAAAAGTTGGAAGTTAATATTTAGGTGTTTGAATATTTGGCTGCTTGCATATGTTTTGTTGATCTTACCTGGATCATTCACTTTTTAATAGCTTTGAGAGTTCAGTGTGTATGTAGCCATGTGTGTCATGCACAAGAATAAACTGGAGCTGTCAGACAAATCATCAAACAGCCTGGCAACAACCGAAAAAGTAGAGGAAAGACAAAATGAAGCTGCCACCACCTCCACAAGACTGTGTATATCTGGTGAACGTCTTGGATTGTTTTTTTTTAAATGATTTCATTCTAAAGCCCTGGTATTGAACGAAAACAATATTAACTGTTAATATATGGCATTGGTTTGCATATGACTGTACTTTTTAATCACCTCCAGGTCACGGATGTTTGTATAAAAATGTTTGTTAAAATTTACAGACATTGAAAGCCTTAACACTTATTGATAAATACTGTAATCTCGTTGACATTAAGCTTTTAAAAACCCATGCATGTGTACTTTAAAGACAAGGAAAATATCGATCATTTGCTTTCTTTGGAGTGCAGTGTGCAGTTGATTTCGTACACCTGCATGATGTCACACCTATTCACAACAGGTGGTAAGACAACTGTATGACTGCCAATCAGTAGTGCATTCAAAACAGCTTGGTGCTGAAAACTTGTTGTTCTGAGTGCAATGCAAATTTTCCGCCAGGCCCCTTCAACCTGTTTTCCTTGATAAATATCTTGTTTGCTTCTACAAGAAGGGAGTCTATTGCACATGACTTGAGGCGACAGCTGTCTAAAATGTGGTGTGTGTATGTGTGTGTGTGTGTGTGTGTGTGTGTGTGTGTGTGTGTGTGTGTGTGTGTGTGTGTGTGTGTGTGTGATACAAGGCAGGTGATTGCATGTGTGTGTGTGCGTGTGTGTGTGTGTGAGTGTGCATGCATGCGCGCGTGTGTGTGTGTGTGTGTGTGTGTGTGTGTGTGTGTGTGAGAGAGAGAGGGCGCGCGCGCGAGAGAGAGAGAGAGAGAGAGAGAGAGAGAGAGAGAGAGAGAGAGAGAATTGTAAAAAGTAGAATGTTCTACGGAAAGTCCAACATGTGCGCAGCTACCTCACCTGTGTTAAAACACCTACAGTGCTTAACTGGACTTCACTGTACACTGTAGACTTTGCTGTGCTCGTAAATATAATATATATAAATAAAATAAATAAAGATAGAATGGGGGGGGGGGGGGAGCACACTCCAGTAAAACAAAACAAAGGTCCTGCAGATTATGTGAGAACCAGAGGTGCAATGCTTTAACTGAAAACTGGTTTTGTGTCCAGCTGCTTTTTTTTTGCATCTCTTCAACAGAAGGACATGTTCCCTGGGAGAGGGCGATCCAACTCACAGTCGTACATCGGGCGCCCGATTGAGCTCGACAAGATCCTGCTGTCCAAAGTCAAGGTGCCTCATACGTTTGTCATCCACTCCTACACACGCCCTACCGTCTGCCAGCATTGCAAGAAGCTGCTCAAGGGCCTGTTCCGCCAGGGCTTGCAGTGCAAAGGTAGGAGCTCACGTCCCCATAGCTTGTGTACACCTGTGCCATGTTGTGGATTAATGTATGAGATTGGTAGGATTGTTTGCATCCTCAGGTCACAGTTTGTTAACGTGCAAGCCAAAGCACAGTGAGTGGATGCATTGTACCCTGTCAGAACACAACCAAAGCCTTTTCAGTGGGACTCTCAGTGTGTGTTCTTTATCCTATCGTGTGCGTTTCATTTGAAAAGGACAATATTGTGAATATGAACACATAATGGTACAGTGTATGTAAATTTTGCTTATTAGTTGAATAAAATGTTAAGAGGAAAAAAAATAAAATTGCACATATTCACAGTAGTGTCTTTATACATAGTGACCAGACAGCTTATCTTGTATATTTATTAATTAGTAGTTGTAAATGAGAATTTGCTGTTTAGTACACATTCATAGTGCAACACATGAAAAAAATTATTACAATATTTATATTTTATCCTTTTCTTGAAACATTACAGCAATTTGTATGTGTACACAAATTCAAACAATATTTTAAATCGGCAATTACAGCAGTATTCATTCACTCTGAACCACTGACTACTAGGGCCGTGAGGAGGCTATGTTAGTTGATGCTGGGTGATGTAGGGGTACACCCTAAACAGCAATTGAGCAGCCAACCATTCACATGCACACTCACCTAGGAGCAATTTAGAGTAGCCAATTAGCCTACATTGCCTGTCTGGACGGTGGGAGGAAACCAGAGTACCCGGAGGAAACCCACAGAAGCCTGTAAAGAGCAGGCGACTTCACTCAAGCCCGGGAGTCAAACTAGGACCTTCTTGATGTGAAGCAGACATGGTAACCATGGCACTACCATGCCACTCCTTTGTAATACACAGTACAAAGTTAGTATAAATATTTCAAATAGGTAGGCATAAATATTCAATAAGTCTGAGAGCTGCAGTGTAGCTAGTCTACTTTGATGCAAGCGAAAGGTATAGTGTGTGTCAGGCAGTAAAGAGCGCTGTCAGCTTGCTGATTGAAACAGCTTTAATGTGCTTTAGTCATGTGCAAGGTCTCAGTCTGTCAACCAGTAGCACAACACATGCTCGTCTCAGCATGCTAGGGCTCTCTCTCTCTCTCTCGCTCTCTCTCTCTCTCTCTCTCTCTCTCTCTCTCTCTCTCTCTCTCTCTCACACACACACACACACACACACACACACTATTCTCTCTTACTTTCCCATGATTTTCTTATCTCCCTCCTTCCTCACACTTACAGATTGCAAATTCAACTGCCACAAAAGATGTGCACCTAAAGTGCCAAACAACTGCCTCGGAGAGGTGTCACGGAATGGAGGCAAGTAGAAATTTAGACTCTTTACATTTTATTTAATGTCACAATCAACATTTTTTTTCTTTTACACCAAATACAATATTTATCTCACAGTATAGTTAAAAAGCTTTCTTTAATTTCTTCAGGTTGTTTTAAAACATACAGAGAGTACTAGCTATAAATGAGAAAAGTTTTTTCAAATCATAACATATTTGCATACATACATACATACATCCATACATACATATATATATATATATATATATATATATATATATATATATATATATATATATATATATATATAGAGAGAGAGAGAGAGAGAGAGAGAGATGGAAATCTTTATTTGTTGATCCATGGTGAAATTTATGCAGTATAATTTATCACAGAAACAAACTTTTCAATTAAATTTAATTCAATTCAATTATACTTGAAAAGTGCTTTTTTACTCTTGACAGTGACAAAGTATTTTATCATAGTAAACTTGAAATACACGCACAGGGTGCAGACCTCCACCATGGCAGTGCAACCTATTTTTTGCCCGGGTTATTGTGGTCATTTTTAGCCAATGGCCGAGAGCTTTTGTTTCTCACTCTTGCTGGTTGGTTGAGATAATGTATGAGATTTCCTTTCTGTTGTTTCCCTTTATCAGGGGTCGCCACAGCGAATGATTTACACGTTTGATTTGGCATAGGTTTTTACGTCAGATGCTCTTCCCGACACAACCCTTTAGCAAGGGATAGAAACACGTCGACAGCTTTTTACGAAAGTCAGCGATGGTTCTTTTACATGAACCTCTCACCATAGACAGTGAGAGACATGGCCGGCCTTTGATAACCCAGTTAGCTGCACTGTGGGAGGCAGTGACAACCTTGTGGAGAGTGGGACTTGAACCCCCAACCTTAGGATCAGTGATCCAGCACCCTATACCATCAGGCCACTAACTGCCACTGGTTGAGATAATGAAAACGCCCCTTTTTTTTTTTATTTGAGCACAAGTTGTCCGTGTATTTTTTTTGTGTGTGTGTTTTTAATTACCAGTTAAGCTCTATGATGCCAGCCAAACGCCATGCATCATCTCAGGCTTCTGGTAAGGAGCCTAAGCGCCAGAAAAAGGTAATGATGCTGCATGAAAAAAAAAAAAAAAGTAGAACTGCTTGATATGAAACAGGAAGGAAAAAGTTATGCTGCAGTAGGGGACCATTATGCAGTGAATGAATATATATGTATAGCGTTCCGGACCCATTGCTATGGGCCATTCGATCACTGTATCACCGGAGCCAGAGTTTGGTACGTATTGGTAACAACAAGTCGAATCCGTTTCTGGTGAGGGTTGGAGTTTGCCAAGGCTGTCCTTTGTCACGAATTCTGTTCATAATTTTTATGGACAGAATTTCTAGGCACAGCCGAGGTGTTAAGGGGTTCTGGTTTGGTGGCCATCGGCTCTCGTCTCTGCTTTTTGTGGCAGATGTTGTCCTTTTGGCTTCATCAAGCCAGGACCTCCATCTCTCATTGGAGCGATTCACAGTCAAGCGCGAAGCAGCCGGGATAAAAATCAGCACCTCCAAGTCTGAGGTGGCCATGGTTCTCAGTCGGACAAGGGTGGAATGCACCCTCTGGGTCGGGAATGATGTCCTGCCCCAAGTGGAGGAGTTTAATTATCTTGGGGTCTTGTTCACAAGTGAGGGAAGGATGGAGCAGGAGATCAACAGACGGATTGCTGCAGCCTCTGCTGTTAAACGGAGCCTGTACCGGTCCGTAGTGGTGAAGAAGGAGCTGAGCTGTAAGGCAAAGCTCTCAATTTACCAGTCGATGTCTGTTCCCACTCTTACCTATGGTTACGAGCTTTGGGTAGTGACTGAAAGAACAAGGTCACAGACACAAGCAGCTGAAATGAGCTTCCTTCGTCGGATGGTGGGGCTCTCCCTTAGAGATAAGGTGAGAAGCTCTACCATCCGGGGAGAGCTCGGAGTAGATCCGCTGCTCCTCCGTATTGAGAGGGACCAGTTGAGATGGCTCGGGCATTTAGTCAGAATGCTTCACGAGCTCCTGCCTGGTGTGGTGTTTCGGGCATGTCCAATCAAGAAGAGACTCCGGGGTCGCCCTAGAACACGCTGGAGGGACTATGTCTCTCGGCTTGTCTGGGATCGCCTCGGTGTCCCCCAGGAAGAGCTGGAGGAAGTGGCAGGAGAGAGAGACGTCTGGACCTCTTTCCTCAGGTTGCTACCCCCTCGACCCGACCTTGGAAGGACCTAGTGGAAGAAGATGAGATGAGATGAGATGGATAATATTACTATAAAGAGAAGAACTTGACACTCCCTACATTCGCACAAAATCAAACAATTTTTAATAGAAAAAGGTAATAATAATAATAATAATAATAATAATAATAATAATAATAATAATAATAAAGAAAAAGAAGATTTGCATAAAGGAAAAAGGTTAAAAAAAACACACAAATGTATCATTGCTTAGTCTCAATAATTTGATGAGCATATAGTACGTGGGAACCTGAGCACAGCATTTACAACATTTTTGAAGCATTATAGCAGAAGATGAAGTTGGCACACGTGTGTTTTTATCAGATTTAACAGTGGGGAGGACACTGAGCTCTGGGTGAGGCTATCAGGGAAATAAATGGTTATTTCACAACCTGATTTTGTTTCTAGAACTGAAGGTCAGTTAGGCAAGCTTATTTGTGTTGTCTGAGGAAGTATCATCAGTGGAAGCATTCGAACCATTCAACTCTCCTAACTGAACTCAGCTGAATTTTGTGGTTGATTTTATGTCGCCAGAAAGGCTCCAAATTTGGTGGATTTCTGTATTAACCCAAAGTATAAGACAGGGGAAAAATAATTTTAAGAGCAGATATTTTATTTTTCTCTTTAACAACACAACAGAACAAGAATACAAGAATGGGGAGAATATAAATATTTTTTATTGTGTTGCTTCTTGTATTTTTAAAGAAGCCTGAAGCAATGCGTTGATTAAAGATGTGATCATTTGAATACAGTGTTCTGTCCTGAGCCGATGGTGGACATATAGTACACTTCATATTATGTATATTCTGTTGAAACACCTGCTTTTAAAAGATCAGTGACACAAATGGTCACCACATTTTCCATAGCATTTAAACTGGAGGTTGCCCTAAAAATACTTTTATACAAATCCTATTTCACCTCACCCCTGGGGGTTGGATTTAAAGTGACTGGACCCCCAGATAGATTTTGATATTGCTGCCATCACCTCAGGATGGATAGAATCAGTTCTGAATTGTCTACTTTCATAAACAAGACAACTTGAAACAAAACAAAAAACTCGCCTGTATTGACCAGTTCTGGCTCACATGCCGATTGTATCACTTCCCATCGTCTTGTGTGCCAAACATTTGTATGATCACTCACTATGTAGATGTGTACAGGCGGCCCTTCCTGGGCATGTTGGCACTTCAAATATATACACAGATGTACATGATGCAGTTACAATAGCTGCCATGAGAGGGCAACAAAAAGACCAGCTTGGTGAAAAGAATTGCACTCAGGAAGTTCAGACCAGTGGGAATGCGAAAGACGCTTCTCCCAATTTATTTATTAATTCATTTATTTATTTTAGAAATTGTGAATATTAACATCGATGTACCTGCAAAACAAGCAATACAAAATTGCCACAGTGCAGTTTTTGTTCAAGTTTTCACAACATTGAAATGTTAATGTGGCTAAATTGCAAATTCCCTAATTTTAATAGAGTGCACTAGTATATAGCAGCTGTTTATATTTTATGGGGAACACACCTTAAAATACAAATACAAAAAATGTGTTTTCATTAAAATACCTTCATATTATATAATTATAATGCAAATATAATGTTAATAATGTTGTATCTGTCACCATGACTTTCACAGAAAAAGATTATGAGCACCCCCAGTGCAGCAGTGCAGGGTTATCAAAGGCCGGCCATGTCTCCTACTGTCTATCATGAGAGGTTCATGTGAAAGAACCATTACTGACATTTCCGTCGGCGTGTTTCTGACCTGCGATGGCCTGGTGAGCTATCCGTGGTGTACTCTGCCCTCACTCAGAGTTGGCAGGGATGAACACCAGCTTCTCCACGACCCTAATTAGGATTAAGCGGTTCAGAAAATGAAGAACAGAATATTAGCACATAAAACATTTGCAAAAAATTCACACACACACACACACACACACACACACACACACACACACACACACACACACACACACGCACACACACACACGCACACACACACACGCACACACACACACACGCACACACACACACACACACACACACACACACACACACACACACACACATGTATATATGAAACTTATTGCATAATCATGATTCAGACTCAGAATTAAAGAAAAATATTACTTAGACAACCAGACAGATCTGCAGTTAGCAAGTGGGGCAGAGACATGAGTCTCTCTCTCTCTCTCTCTCTCTCTCTCTCTCTCTCTCTCTCTCTCTCAAGATTAAAAGAGCACCAATGGACTCAGCACAGTTTCCACAGAAAGAACACACCGCCTATACCTGGGCATTTAGGTGTGCTTCTAGTCTTTTTTTGTTAATTTTACCATAGATATGGATTCTTTGTTGTATTTTCAAATTTCCATGTGTATAGGGAATTCCAACTTACTTCTGGGGAAAGAACCCAATCCAGAGATCTCACACTACTTGGACTCCTTTACACTACAGAGACTCTGGAATTTCTTTACCTTCATGCATAATTAGTGGAGTGATTTCTTGTCAGTGTTCTTAGTAGTGGATGGCTGAGGTATCTTGAAACCGGGGAACATGCCCTCATCAGACTCCTCTACAACAGATCTCAACTGAATCTCAGGAAAGGCAATGTCTTCTAGAGTCCCCTTGAGATAAGAGGCAACATGTGGGACTGTATTTTTAATTGCTGTGACTGTTTATTAAATGATGTGGATGGAATAAACCACAGTGAGACTTACGAACCACTGCTACGAGGTGCTACAGTTATGTTAGACCAGCCTGGATAATAGAGGAGGACCGAAGCATCACAATTGGTGAGGACAAATTGAGGAAAGTGATATGCAATAGGAATAATTAGCCTCATTCACAAACTCTTCTATGAAGAAAATTTGATTTTAAATTTTACTAAATCACTTTAAATTACTTTTTTTATGGGACTTCTTCTTGTTTATAGCTGTCCGGGGTGTACCCCCCTCTCTCAGAATCGGATGAGATGGGCACCAGCCTCCCCTAAATACTAATTAGGATTAAGTGGCTTTAAAAAAATGAATGAATGTTCTTGGCTACATACAGAATCTCCTGACACTAAAGAACACTTTTATATACATATTGGTGCCGAAGTGATGTTGCACAATTACTCTTTCCCTTTTTTGCCTTAATCAGTTTTTTTCAATTCATAGAGCTTTTTCCCATGAAGTTGTACAATACCTTGTATCTGGTACTGCAGGTCCTTACCAACACTCCAACCAGGTACCACCACATGTTCATATATTGACTGCCCTGGTCTTTTTGGCCTGAGGGACATTTCAGAGTGAGCTTGTAGACCAGCTGGGGTATCATAGGCATTTGTCAGCCATGTCTTCCCACAAATCCTTAAGCGTATAAACCAACTGGCTAGAGAGTTTATAAAAGCTTCTTTCTACTGAACACCAACAGCGTCTATACTGAATACCAACAGAACCTTTCAACAACTATAGAGGGATTTTTTTCTTAAATTGCCCTGCTGCATTAGGAGCTCAGAGATATGTGTTGGATGTGTTTGAATGCAGTATATCAATCTAATACACAATACATTTAATGCAGTATATTAGTAAGAATACAGGCAGTGGTATGCTGCATTACATAATATGAAAGTGCATATAGGAGAGCAGTTGTCAGCATCTCATGGCTGCATTTGGCATTTTTTCCCCCTTGGCCTGTTTTGTCAGGTGAAACCACTTTTTTAAAAATCTTGGTGTGTGTTCACTGAACCGCTTAGCATGCCAGACTTCAAGTCAATCTAAGCCTTTCATCCACTATTCATACTACTGACTATAATATCTCATCTGCAATTCACCTCCTGCAGCAGGAAGTAAACTTTCTCCATTTAGTTTATGTCGCTTCCATCTTCATGAATATTTGTGTGCGCACATGCCCCTATGTCCTTTCATGGGGATTTATAGGACTATACACCTCTGCCAATTAAAGCAACTAGCAAGCACTTTTAAGTTATGAAGACAATAAGATTGACCATCTGAGGACAATCCTGAGGTTGAAGGACACATCATTAAATCCAAGATAGACTTTTCTTACAAAAATTGTTCAAGACAAATCGAAGGAAACATAAGAAGATATTAATGAATGAGGTCAAATATCTCTTCCTCAGGTTTTTAAGACAGTCCAAGCATGGAATACTGACTGATAGAAGGAAGACCAGCCCAACAATCTGTATCCAACTGTCATTGGAGCCATACAGGAGTCTCTGAGCAGACAAGAGTCGAAATTCTGTATATTCTCTCTCTCTCTTCTGATGTTAGGAATGCTGTTCTCAGCCAACGTCGGCCCAATAGAATAACAGATTATTTCTGGATTATATTCATCATCCTCTTAGACGGGTGCAGGATGGACAAACAAAGCTACAGAACTTAGGCTATGAGGTTATTCAGAATCAAGACTCTTTACCCATAGGACAGCTGAGCACACATATATTCCTCTCTCCCCTTCCACTCTTTTTCTTTTGTAGTTATCAGAAATGTGCCCAGAAAAACACCCACGAGTTCCAACCCTGTTGAGGTCCATTGTATGTTACTGGGAAGTTGCAGGGCTAAAGCCTCATTCTCACACCATAAATCTTCACTTTTGTTCCAGTTTAATTTTGTTCAAGAGACATTATTTTAAACCCCGAAGAAAAGATAAATTGTTATTATCACATGTAACTGTTGTTTCGTCGCGAGTGTATGGTAAGAGTTCTATAGAATTTTCTTGGCAAATTACTTCAAGGCTCCACAACTCCTTCCTTTAGACACTATCACGTCACCATTTCTGTTATATGAAATTATTATTACAGTTCCTGCCGACACCTGCAATTAAAATTTCATTATCATCAGGATTTGCTTGACATGTTTCTTCAAACAATAAACAAACACAAAATCCCCAATCTCATCCCTCACTAATAATTATCTGTTTTCCACTTTGATAGCATATAGTAATGTTAAAACAGGGGAAAGAACAAAGCAACTTCCACACGAACATTTGAGTCATGACTCAGAAAAAGCTTCTCTGTCCATCCTTCCTTTCAGATTGGTGACTTCTTTCAGTCCTGATGTCTGTGCTACACCTTTACCCATATCACGTTCTGTCACATCTGTGGGCACACTACCATTCGCAGGATGCTTGAAGATTGTGGGTCTCCATTTCTTCTTTTGTGTGGACAAGTGATGCTTTTATAGCCTACATTTGAACACTCCAATCATTTCAGGTCTCCTATTATAGCAAAAACAATGTAAATGTTGTATCCTTGTGCCACACAGAAGGGCAAATCCAAAGTGTTTGTATGATTATTTAAAACATAAAACCTTGTTTCCTAAAGGAGACAATGTGCATTAACAGAGAGTTCTTACAGCCCAGTGAAATTGCTGGTCTTTTTTCATCATGTGCAGCCAACAATGACTTCTTCCTGGCGATATGAAGCAAGGATATCCCTCAGTAATTCACTCAATCTTTCCAGCTGCCTTTCATAAATGCAGGAACTATGCTTGCATCTTCCCAATCCTATGGTACACTCTCTTGGGCTCAGACATTTTGGAGTAGTTGATGCAGACAAGTCACAATTCTTGTAGCACTGTGTCTCAATATCTCAGCTGGGATGCCACACACACCTGGTGATCTGTCCTCCCTTGTAGAGTCAATTGCATTAAATACTTATTTTATGTCTGGTATTTTATCCAATGGTTTTACCACATGCTTCTGTTGAATGCAGCTGAGTGCAGCTTTGTCAATAGTCGCAGATATGTTTAGGGGATGGTTGAAGTGGTCAGCAAATCGATCAAGGAATTATAACTTCTCCTGACACTTAGTACTGATTGACCATCGACGAATATGAGTTGAGTTGCGCCTTCCTATTGGTCCATATACCTCACAGAGTCCTTTGTAAAATGATTTCATGTTATTTACAGCTGTCACCTGTTGTAAGCCTTCAGCCTTTGAATGCCAGTAGTCTGTTGTCATCTTCCTTGTAAACTGCTGAAGCTTCCGTCTAGCCCCTGTATATTTACCTTTGTTGCTTCTCGTGTTTTTCCCAAGCATATTGGCCCATTCAACATTGCTTTCATCTAACAGCTTCTCTAATTCCTTGTTATTTTCAACAAACCAGTCTTGATGTTTCCACTTCGGCTTTTCACAGGTAGTCTGTGTTTTGTATACACAGTAATCTAGAGGCTGTCCTTAATGTCCCCCTCTTGTTGGTAGAAATCCTTTAAATTCCTGTCCATCTCGTCTGCAAGCTTTCACTTGACTTTGGGATTCTTGAGCTTTGCTGTGTCGAGCCATGATGGCCCCAGTCTAGCTGTGCCTTGTATGAATGACAGTATCGATGTGAGACCTAATCATCTGGTGAGCCATCGCACAGTCAGCTCCTCTCATTACTCTGATGTCAAACACGTCATTCTGATCTTTCTTCCTTGTTATAACAGTCTAGAAGGTGCCAATGCTTGGATTGAGGTTTCATCCAGGTAATCTTGTGATATGATGTTCTTTGTGCTTGAATATAGTGTTTGTGATAACTAGGCTATTCTCCTCACAGTGTAAGCAGAAGCTGTATATTTGAGCTGCACTTTCCAGTACCATGAGGTCTGATGACACCTGTCCATTTGTCATGCCCGACACAGCATTAAAGTTGCTTGTTATTATCAGTTTATCCTTCCTCAATTGACTGTTGAACTCGTGCTTGTTTTCCTCAGAGCTTGTTATCGTTGGGCATAGACATTTAGTGTTGTAGCATACACATTGTTCTGTAGAGGCAGCCTCATCATTATGAATCTCTCATTCACTGGTGTTGGGTTCTGCTCCAGCAGCTGGGCGGGAGAGTTCCTTATAGTAAACCCCACCCCTGCTTCTCTCCTGTCTGATTTGTCCTTGCCGCTGCAGAACAAAGTTGATGATGCTGTTATAGCCGGCAAGCCTGCTTTCATTAAGTTCAGCAATATCTACATCATTCAATTCAATTAAATTTTATTTGTATAACGAGTTTTACAATGCCATTGTCTCAAAGCAACTTTGTACAGTTAAACAGTAAAAGTAAGGGCTTACAAGGTATAAAAGAATTTAGACACTCCCTATAACCCCTACATATCCCTAATGAGCGTCACCTGTGGCGACAGTGGCAAGGAAAAACTCTCTCAGTAGATGCAAGGAAGAAACCTTGAGATGAACCAGGCCCAAAAGGGAAACCCATCCTCATTTGGGTGAAACCATATGGATACAAACCATATATGAGAAATTCATGACAGTCCAAAATGTAGTTTGGTTGGTTATACAACTGTAAGTCCTAAATAATTGTCGGGAATTAGTTAATATCACCTGCAGTGAAAAGTCATGTTCACAGTCTGTAAGTGCACATCTGAGTCCATTTAGATTTTCTTCAGCAGGAGGGAGGAGGCTTCTAAAATTATAACTCCAACCTGCGTCAGCACACCAGAACAGATCACAGGACTCAGAAAGAAGAAGGATCAGGAACACTGACATCCCAGAAGAAGAACATGTACCTCAACAAAGACAGAGATAGAACGAGCGACAGAGAGAGTGAGAGAGAGAGAGAGAAAGAGAGAGAGAAAGAGAGAGAGAGTGCGAGAGAGAGAGAGAGAGAGAGAGAGAGAGAGAGAGAGAGAGAGAGACAGAGAGATTGTGAGTTATACTCATAATAGTGTAATGGAAATAGAAGCTTTTATAAGAATTATAAGCTTCTACTTTTTTCACATGTTTTGAGGCCTGTGGCTTAAACAACCATGCTGCTAGTCTATCGAATTTTTTTATTTATTGGCTAATGGCTTCCAGGGGGTGCTCTAGCAGGAAGCGCAAGAGCAAGACAGACACCAGCAGCTTATAAAGAAGTGTGACCTATATATGTACAAATTCATCATTTCTGTAACCACGTAATCCTAATTCGGGTCACGGGGAGGCTGGCGCCCATCCCAGCCGACTCCAGGCGAGGGCAGAGTACACCCTGGACAGCTCGCCAGGCCTTTTCAGGGCGGAAACATGCTGATGGCTTTGCAGCCTACGTTTGTTGAAAGACAGCAATGGTTCTTTTACATGAACCTCACACCAGAGACAGTGAGAGACATGGCCGGCCTTTGATAACACAGTTAGCTGCACTGGTGGGGACAGTGACAACCTGTGGTGAGTGGGGCTTGAACCCCCAACCTTAGGATCAGTGATCCAGCACCTATACCACTAGGCCACCACTGCCCCTGTACAAATTATTTTTACTTTTTAAATTTAGTTGGTGCTGCTTATATTGAGGTGCGCTCAATAGTCCGGAAATTATAGTACGTTTTCAGCCTAATGTTATAAACAGAGACTGTGTCTGAGTCAGCAACATTAACTGGAAGGTTGTTCCATAACTGTCGGCTTTGTAAGAGAGCGCTGCACCCCCTGCAGTCAGTCTTCCTTTCGGCTTTTTCCCTTTTACTCAGGAGTCGTCACAGCGAATCATCTGATTGGCACGTTTGATTTGGCAGAGGTTTTTACGTCGGATGCCCTTCCTGTCACAACCCTTTTAGCAAGAGACAGAAACACGCTGACGACTTTGCAGCCTACTCTTTACGAAAGTCAGCAATGGTTCTTTTACATGCCTCTCACCATAGACAGTGAGAGACATGGCCCGCCTTTGATAACCCAGATAACTGCACTGGGGGGGACAGTAACAACCTTGTGGAGAGTGGGACTTGAACCCCCAACCTTTGGATCAACGATCCAGCGCCCTATACCACTAGACCACTACTGCCCCATGCACCCCCTGCAGTAGTCTTCATTATTCGCGGTATCACTAAGCATACTGCACCTTTTGATCTAAGGGATCATACATGACAAGAAGTGTGGTGCGAGACCATTAAGTGCTTTATAGGTTAGAAGTAGTATTTTAAGTTTGAAATGTAACTGGGAGCCACTGCAGTGTAAATAAGATGGTGATATACTGGTGTTCTGGTTCTAATAAGGACTTTCACTGCTGCATTCTGGACAAATTGGAGATTGTTTATGTTCCTCTTGGAACAATCAGACAGTAACATATTACAATAATCTATTCTCGAGGTAACAAAAGCATCAAAAAGTTTTACTGCGTCATGCAGTGACATCATATTTCTTCTTTTAGTAACATTCCTGAGATGAAAGAAAGCCACCCATGTAATATTATCTACATGAACCTCAAATGGAAGACCAGCACCAATAATCACTGCAACTTTCTTTACTGCTCCACATGATGAGACTGAAACACCATCCAAACTCACTACATCATCACAAACCTTATTTCTAGCTGCTTGGGATCTGAGTACAATTACTTCAGTCTTATCAGGGTTTAATAGGAGGAAGTTAGTAAGCATCCAGTGTCTAATGTCCTTAACACATTTTTCAAATTTACATTTATTCAGCAAGGATCAGTAATCTTTTACATAACAATCTACTTTTCACTGCAACTCGGTGAAGAACTAACCAGTGTCTCTCCCCCTTATGCCGGTCCCAAGCCCAGATAAATGCAGAGGGTTGCGGCAGGAAGGGCATCCGGCATAAAACTTCTGCCACATTAAAAATGCAAATGGTCAAAACAAAACTCATACCGGATCGGTCGAGGCCCAGGTTAACAACGACCGCCATCAGTGCTGTCAACCAACAGGGTGCTGATGGAAATTGGACTACTGTTGGTCGAAGACGTCGAAGAAGGAGAGGCGGGAGGCGTGTCCGTAGGCAGAGAGAGAAGAGGAAAGGCGTGAGCTTAGGACTGAGAGTGGGGACTTTGAATGTTGGAACTATGCAAGGAAAAGGTAGAGAGCAGGCTGACATGATGCACAGGAGGAAGGTGGACATACTGTGTGTTCAGGAGACCAGGTGGAAAGGTAGCAAAGCTAAAAGCTTAGGAGCAGGGTTTAAGCTGTTTTATCATGGTGTGGATGGGAAGAGAAATGGAGTAGGAGTCATCTTGAAGGAGGGGTTTGTCAGGAATGTTCTAGAACTGAAAAGAGTGTCAGACAGAGTGATGAGTCTCAAGTTAGAAATTGAAGGCGTGATGGTCAATGTTGTTAGTGCTTATGCCCCACAGGCAGGATGTAAGCTAGAAGAGAAGGAGAGATTCTGGAGTGAGTTAGATGAAGTGATGCAGAGTACCCCAGAGGTGAAAGAGTGGTCATTGGGGCAGACTTCAATGACATGTTGGTGCAGGCAACAGAGGGGACGAGGAAGTGATGGGCAGGTTTGGTATCCAGGACAGGAACACAGAAGGACAGATGTTGATTGATTTTGCAAAAAGGATGGAAATGGCTGTGGTGAATACTTTCTTCAAAAAGAAACAGGAGCATAGGGTGACTTATAAAAGCGGAGGTAAGAGCACACAGGTAGACTACATCTTGTGTAGGCGATGTAATTTGAAGGAAGTCAGTGACTGCAAAGTAGTAGTGGGTGAGATTGTTGCCAAACAGCATAAGATGGTGGTGTGCAGGATGATACTGATGGTGAGAAGGGTGAAAAAGGCAAAGACAAAGCAGAAGACAAAGTGGTGGAAGCTGAAAAAGGAAGAGTGTCGTGTTGTCTTCAAGGAGGAGTTGGGACAGGCTTTGGGAAGTCAGGAAGTGCTTCTAGATGACTGGATAACCACAGCCAATGTGATCAGGGAGACCGGTAGGAGAGTACTTGGTGTGTCCTTTGGAAGGAAAGTAGATAAGGAAACTTGGTGGTGGAATGAGGAAGTGCAGGAGTGTGTACAAAACAAGAGGTTAGCTAAGAAGAAGTGGGACACAGAGAGGACTGAAGAGAGTAAACAGGAGTACAGGGAGACACAGCGTAAGGCGAAGGTAGCGGTGTCAAAGGCCAAACAGAGGGCGTATGATGACTTGTATGATAGGTTGGACAGTAAGGAGGGAGAAAATGAGTTATACAGGTTGGCACAGCAGAGAAATAGAGATGGGAAAGACGTGCAGCAAGTGGGAGTGATAAAGGACGGAGAGGGAAATGTATTGACTGATGACAGAAGTGTTCTGGGAAGATGGAAAGAGTACTTTGAAGAGTTGATGAATGAGGAAAATGAGAGAGAAAAAAGAGTAGGAGGGGTGACTGTTGAGGACCAGGAAATAGCAAAGATTAGTAAGGGAGAAGTGAGGAGGGCATTGAAAAGGATGAAGAGTGGAAAGGCAGTTGGCCCTGATGACATACCAGTTGAGGTATGGAAGTGTCTAGGGGAGGTAGCAGTAGATTTTCTGACAAGAATATTCAACAAGGTCTTAGAAAGTGAGCAGATGCCGGAGGAATGGAGGAGAAGTGTGCTTGTGCCCATTTTTAAGAACAAGGGAGATGTACAGAGTTGTGGCAACTACAGAGGGATAAAGCTGATGAGCCATAAAATGAAGTTATGGGAAAGAATAGTGGAAGCTAGACTAAGGGCAGAGGTCAGCATTTGTGAACAACAGTTTGGTTTCATGCCAAGAAAGAGCACCACAGATGCAGTGTTTGCTTTGAGGATGTTAATAGAGAAGTACAGAGAAGGTCAGAAGGAGCTGCATTGTGCTTTTGTGGATCTGGTGAAAGCATATGACAGGATGCCGAGAGAAGAACTGTGGTATTGTATGAGGAAGTCTGGAGTGGCAGAGAAGTATGTTAGAGTGGTGCAGGACATGTATGAGAGATGTAAGACAGTGGTGAGGTGTGCTGTCAGTGTGACAGAAGAGTTCATGGTGGAGGTGGGACTGCATCAAGGGTCAGCTCTCAGCCCCTTCTTGTTTGCTATGGTGATGGACAGGCTGACAGACGAGGTGAGACAAGAATCTCCATGGACTATGATGTTTGCAGATGACATCGTGATCTGTAGTGAGAGCAGAGAACAAGTGGAGGAAAATCGAGAGAGGTGGAGGTATTCACTGGAAAGGAGGGGAATGAAGGTTAATCTCAGTAAGACAGAATACATGTGTGTGAATGACAAGGACCCAAGAGGAACGGTGAGGTTACAGGGGGCAGAGATAAAAAAGGTGGAGGATTTTAAGTACTTAGGCTCAACAATCCAGAGCAATGGAGAGTGTGGAAAAGAGGTGAAGAAGCGTGTGCAGGCAGGTTGGAATGGATGGAGAAAAGTGTCTGGTGTGTTGTGTGATGGGAGAGTATCGGCAAGAATGAAGGGAAAAGTGTACAAGACGGTGATGAGGCCAGCGATGTTGTATGGTTTAGAGACAGTGGCCCTGGGGAAAAGACAAGACAGAGTTGGAGGTAGCAGAGATGAAAATGTTGAGGTTCTCTTTGGGAGTAACGAGGATGGATAGGATCAGAAACGAGTACATCAGAGGGACAGCACATGTTAGATGTTTTGGAGACAAAGTCAGAGAGGCTAGATTGAGATGGTTTGAACATGTACAGAGGAGGGATAGTGAGTATATTGGTAGTAGGATGCTGAGGTTGGAACTACCAGGCAGAAGTCCGAGAGGAAGACCAAACAGAAGATTTATGGATGTGGTGAAGGCGGACATGAAGGTCGTTGGAGTAAGAGTAGAAGATGCAGAGGATACGGAGAGATGGAGGCAAATCATTTGCTGTTGCGACCCCTGAAGGGAACAGCCGAAAGAAAAAGAAGAAGAAGAAGATCAGAAGTACAGTAGGCCCCGGCCTATTCGCGATTCATCGGTCTCGGCCCGGCATACTTGCGGATTAGCGGCAGCTCCAGACATTACTGGCACGTGATTCAAATTTAGCCAAAGACTGAGAGCTTTTATTTCTCCCTCCTGCTGATGGGTTACAAATGATGTGTCTGCCCCATTTTTTCCTCCTTCGCACACAAGTTATCAACATGATTGCCAGAATTGTAAAGTAAAATTTTTCATGTGTTTTTAATTAAATTATTATTTAAGTGCTATGTTGTGACTCAAACACCCTGCATCTTCTCTAGCTTCTGGTAAGGAGCCCCAGCGTTTTATTTATTCATAGATATTATCACAGTACAAAATATTTTTTTTTTTACTTAATCATTACTACATTTTACTGCATTATTACTGTATTAATGAGTAAGACTGTCTATAGAATGTGTTGAACAAGCATATTAGCACATGTAATATCATACATAGGGTTTTAAAACCACATCAATAATTCACGGACTTTCAGGATCCGCGGGTAAGGGCGGAATGCAACCCCCGCGAATAACGAGGGCCTTCTGTAAATAATTGAAGTGCCTTTTTTATCGACACAACTATCAGCACAATTTTCTATTCTACCTCATGCTGCCAGGATTTACTTGATCCCATTGTTGAGTGAGAATGGTAACATGCTACCTGGAGAGGAAATCATGCCATCATAAAAAGTCTTCTCTTAAATCCCTTTTTTAGAATCATAAAGATACAAAATGACTCAAACCTGATCTAACACTAAATTAGATTTTTTTTTAGAAAAACTAAAAGAAAAGGGTGAATTGAAAGGAAAGAAAAGAGGAGGAAACAAGTGCTAAACGGCACACTTTCACACACCAGGGTTTCTCTCACTGTGCTCCTAGCATGCAGCGGGAGAGCAGGGTTATTAGGTATGCTCACTGTAATGTCTTGGTTAAGAATCGAGTTTAAGTGCAAGCAGGGACACCAGAAAAGCCATAAAAGTGGAGGAGTAAAAGAAAAAATGAGAAGGAACACTGACGTGAAGACATGCTGTGACATAAACAATAGGTCATACCACCGTCAGTGACCTTGAGGGAAAGTGTGAGATTTGGAGTGATAGCATGCAAACATTCCAGTTTACCAGAACTCTCCATGCCTGATAACCCCAAGATATGTTTCTTTATCGAATAAAAATCTATTAACAAAATTCTTGAATTAAAAGTACATTTTCAGCCTAGTATTAAACACTGAGACCGTTTCTGAGTCCTGAATATTAACAGAAAGCCTGTTCCATGACTGTGGGGTTTTGTAAGAGAAAGCTCGGCCCCCTGCAGCAGTCTTCATTATTTGAGCTTTCAGGAAGTAGCCTGTACCTTTATATCAAAGTTGGCATGGTGGGTCATAAAAGAACTTTTCTGAAATAATGTGGTGCAAGGTCATTTAGTACTTTATATTATATCAAAGACTGTATTTTAATGCTTGTTGAAAATTTTAATTGAGAGCCAGTGGTGCAATGTGTGAGATATATATGTGATATGGTCATGTCTTCTAGTTTTAGAAAGAGTTTTTGCTGCTGTATTCTTGATTGACTGGAGCTTTTTTAAGCATCTACTCAAACATCCAGAGAATAAGCATCACAGTAATTCAACTGTAACAAAATGACAATCATAAACAAGCTTTTCTGTTTTATGCAGTCACAGGACATTTCGTATCTGAGCAATTTTTTTTGAGGTGAAAGAGGGTGATTCAAGTAAGTCAAGAGCTTCAAATGAAAGACTGGAGTCAGTAATCACACTCTTTTACTGCTGAAATAATGAAAGCAAAACACCATCCACTACTACAATATACAGATGCTCCCCGACTTACGCTTTTTCGATTTTACTTTTTGGGTTTTTTTTTCAAATGATTATGTAATGACGTAATAATGCTGCATATATATATATATATATATATATATATATATATATATATATATATATATATATATATATATATATATATATATATATATAGTTTACACAGAGATTAATTAACATACACAGAGATGAATTAATTATCTGCTTAGATCGGCACGATCTACCATGCATACTCAGTTAAGCATAGAGAGTTGTAAAATAAATGAAAACCCAAGAAAGAGAACTCTCTGCTCTGCTGATTCACATCAGTGATTCACATCAGTGCAGGCTGAGTACTAAATGAGTTCAACGGTGCCCTTGTGCACTTAAAAGACCCATATAACCCGAGCTTTGTTTCAAGCAAGTAAACTACTTTCAGCAAATGAACTACTTTTGGTATTGAGCGCCTCACATATTGTAAGTGTTGATTGGCTGTTTTAAGCTTCATGTGAAGTGAGTCGGCTCAGCTTCATGTCATGTGATCATCCATCGACCATCGGAACCATTTACAAGCAGAAAAATTGCATCATAGAGAATGTTAAAGGCTATATTTGATACTGTATTTAATATTTGATGAGTGAATTTGAGTCAAATTTATCAATGTGAAATTATTTTGCTTGAATATAATTTATTTGAAATTAATGTTGATATTATTTGATATATTTGATATTATTTTACAATGTTGTGTTTATAATAATTGATTTAAAGGTGTTTTATGAGATACGGTAATGGTATTTATGGATGTATAGTATAGTATAAGCGTCATACGTCACACGTTATACGTCACTGTAACAACTTACGTTCACTTTCAACTTATGTTCGGCCATCCGGAACCAATTAAAAACGTAAGTCGGGGAGCGTCTGTAATCAGAAAGCTTCCTTCTAGTTGCCTGTGGTCTGATGACAAGTACATCTGTCTTATCAGACTTTAATAATACAGTCGGCCCCCAACTTACGAAATCCATCTGTTCCAGAGCCCTCTTCGTATAGTGGGGATTTCGTAAGTAGGGGTCGCACCTTACATGTTAAATGCCTAATTCGTTCCAAGGCTCTAATGTTCTAAACCCCATAAACCCATTAAAAATGATAAAAGTACACCAATTTTCTATGAAATATCTGTTAGAAAGTAAAGAAAACTATTTATTAAACCATTTAAACATTTTATTAACATATTTATTAATTAAACATTAAACATTAAACATTTTTTATTAACACACACACACACACACACACACACCTCTCTCTCTCTCTCTCTCTCTCTCTCTCTCTCTCTCTCTCTTGTGCGCACAGCGGGCCACGCCCACAAGACCTGGATTTCAAATCGCATTCCCTGCTTGACAAACTCAACTTTAATTTGATTCCTTGAGCGATCAGAATTCCAGATAAGCTCAAATGCGCCCACATTTATTAAACATTTACTGAATTGAACAACTTAAAAAAACTAAACTAAAAACTAAAGTGTTATTCCTTCTCTCTCGCTCTCTCTCTCTCTCTCTCTCTCTCTCTCTCTCTTGCGCGCGCTGCGGGCCATGCCCACAAGATGTGAATTCAAAGCACATTCCCTGCTTGACAAACTCAACTTTAATTTGATTCCTTGAGGGATCGGAATTCCAGATGATGCACCCACATTTATTAAACACTTACTGAATTAAAACAACTTAAAAAACTAAACTAAAATCTAAAGAGTGAAGCTTCCTTCTGTCTCTATCTGGGAGACCAGCGGGGCGAGATGTTGAGAGGCAGCCAATGAGAGAGCAACTCGAGCGTCGTGTGAAATTTTGATTGGCGCGTTTGAATTTTGAATTTCTTATCGTAAGAGGGGGTTGTTTCGGATCTCAGGGACGGAAACTCAAGAAAATGTTTTTTTGTAACCTGGGGATTTCATACACATGGGTCTTCGTAAGTTGGGGGCCGACTGTAATAAGTAAATAAGATCCAGTATCCTTTGCACACTCCTTGTTTTCATTAAGTTTGTGTCTCTCATCTGGCTTCGCTGAAACATTCAAATGTGTGTCTACAACTGCATGTCACAATGGAGACTAATACCATGTTGATGAATAGCATTACCCAAAGGGAACATGTATACTCAGAAAAATGCAGAGGACCTAAAACCATGTGGAACTTGTGGATCAAACTTAACATTATAATGCAAAGAAAGGTCATCACTTACATATAAACATTGATAATGATAACTTAAATGTGGCCTTAACCAGGAGAGTAAGCACTGTGATATTAGGCCATTGCAGGTTATATTCACAGTATTTTTAATGCTCCCCATTTTTTCTTCTGGGTGGCCAGAGGCACCATTATGGTAAAGACCTTGTCTAAGGGTCTTGGCACAGTAAGAGTTGAACAGAGATTCAAATGCACAACCTCATAATCATTACCCCAGTACCAGTACAACAACACCTCCTCTTCGTTCTTCTTTTCCTTTTGGCTGTTCCCTTCAGGGGTCGCCACAGTGAATCATCTGCCTCCATCTCACCCTATCCTCTGCATCTTCTTCTCTTACACCAACTACCTTCATGTCCTCCTTCACCACATCCAGTAATTTCTCTTTGGTCTTGCTCTAGGCCTTCTGCCTGGTAGTTCCAAACTCAGCATGCTACTACCAATATATTCACTATCCCTCCTCTGTACATGTCCAAACTATCTCAAGCTAGCCTCTCTGACTTTGTCTCCAAAACCTCTTAGATGTGCTGTCCCTCTGATGTACTCTTTCCGGATACTATCCATCTCTGTTACTCCCAAAGAGAACCTCAACATTTTCATCTCTGCTACCTCCAGCTCTACCTATTGTCTTTTCCCCAAGGCCACTGTTTCTAAACCATACAACATCGCTGGCCTCAACACCGTCTTGTACACTTTTCCTTTCATTCTTGCAGATACCTTCCGATCACACATCACACCGGACACTTTTCTCCAACCACTCCAACCAGCCTGTACGCGCTTCTTCACCTCTTTTCCACACTCTCCATTGCTCTGGATTGTTGAGCCTAATCTGATTGTGATCACATTGTGATATGTAAACATCATAGTCCATGGGAAATCTTGTCTAACCTCGTCTGTCAACCTGTCCATCACCATAGCAAACAAGAAGGGGCTCAGAGCTGACCCTTGATGCAGTCCCACCTCCACCATGAACTCTTCTGTCACACCGACAGCACACCTCACCACTGTCTTACATCTGTCATACATGTCCTGCACTACTCTGACATACTTCTCTGCCACTCCAGACTTCCTCATGCAATACCACAGTTCGTCTCTCGGCACCCTGTCATATGCTTTCTCCAGATCCACAAAGTCACAATGCAGCTCCTTCTGACCTTCTCTATACTTCTCTATTAACATCCTCAAAGCAAACACTGCATCTGTGGTGCTATTTCTTGGCATGAAACCAAATTGTTGTTTACAAATGCTGACCTCTGCCCTTAGTCTAGCTTCCACTATTCTTTCCCATAACTTCATCATGTGGCTCATCAACTTTATCCCTCTGTAGTTGCCACAACTCTGCACGTCTCCCTTGTTCTTAAAAATGGGCACCATCACACTTCTCCTCCATTCCCCTGGCATCTTCTCACCTTTCCTAGATACTTCCATACCTCCACCGGTATGTCATCAGGACTAACTGCCTTTCCACTCTTCATCCTCTTCAATGCCCTCCTCACTTCACCCTTACTAATCTTTACTACTTCCTGGTCCTCAATGGTCACCCCTTCTACTCTTTTTTCTCTCTCATTTTCCTCATTCTTGAGCTCTTCAAAGTACTCTTTCCATCTTCCCAGCACACGTCAGTCATCAGTCAATACATTTCCCACTCTGTCCTTAATCAGTATGGGGCTGGTGGCGTAGTGGTTAGGGTGCTGTGCTCATGATCGGGAGGTTGTGAGTTCAAATCCCACCGAGACCCTCACTGTGCCAAGACCCCTGGGCAAGGTCTCAACCACAAATGTGCCTCTGTTCATCCAGCAGTATAAATGGGTACCAGTAAAAATATACTGGGAAGGTAACCTGTGATGGACGAGCATCCCATCCAGGGGGAGTTGAACTCTTGGTCACTTCACGCTATGCAAACCAGGGATAAGCACTGGCCCGATGAGCCATGAGGCTCAGGTGTAAAAACCCAACAGACTTTACCTTTACCTTACCTTAATCACTCTAACCTGATGCACGTCCTTCCCATGTCTATGTCTCTGCTGTGCCAACCTGTATAGATAATTTTCTCCCTCCTGACTGTCCAACCTAGTATACAAGTCATCATACGCCCTCTGTTTGGCCTTTGACACTGCTACCTTCGTCTTACGCTGTGTGTCCCTGAACTCCTGTTTACTTTCTTCAGTCCTCTCATGGTCCCACTTCTTCTTAGCTAACCTCTTCCTTTGTACACCCTCCTGCACTTCCTCATTCCAACACCAAGTCTCCTTATCTACTTTCCTTCCAGAGGACACACCAAGTATTCTCCTACCTGTCTCCCTGATCACATTAGCTGTAGTTGTCCAGTCATCCGGAAGCACTTCCTGACCACCCAAAGCCTGTTTCAACTCCTCCTTGAAGACAACACGACCTCTTCCTTTTTCAGCTTCCACCACTTTGTCTTCTGCTCTGTCTTTGCTTTCTTCACCTTCCTCACCATCAGCATCATCCTGCACACCACCATCCTATGCTGTTTGGCAACACTCTCACCCACTACGACTTTGCAGTCACTGACTTCCTTCAAATTACATTGGCTACACAAGCTGTAGTCTACCTGTGTGCTCCTACCTCCGCTTTTATAAGTCACCCTATGCTATGCTCCTGTCTCTTCTGGAAGAAAGTATTCACCACAGCCATTTCCATCCTTTTTGCAAAATCTATCAACATCTGTCCTTCTGCGTTCCTGTCCTGGATACCAAACCTGGTTGAGGTTCCTGTCCTGGATACCAAACCTTCCCATCACTTCCTCATCCCCTCTGATACCTGCACCAATATGTCCATTGAAATCTTGACCAATGACCACTCTTTCACCTCCGGGGGTACGCTGCATCACTTCATCTAACTCACTCCAGAATCTCTCCTTCTCTTCTAGCTTACATCCTTCCTGTTGGGCATAAGCACTAACAACATTGAACATCACACCTTCGATTTCCAACTTAAGCTCACACTGTCTGACACTCTTTTCACTTCCAGGACATTCCTGACAAACCCCTCCTTCAAGATGACTCCTACTCCATTTCTCTTCCCATACACACCATGATAAAACAGCTTAAACCCTGCTCCTATGCTTCTATCCTTGCTACCTTTCCACCTGGTCTCCTGAACACACAGTATGTCCACCTTCCTCCTCTGCATCTTGTCCGCAAGCTCTCTACCTTTTCCTGTCATAGTTCCAACATTCAAAGTCCCTACTCTCAGTCCTAGACTCATGCCTTTCCTCTTCTCTCACTGCCTACGGACACACCTCCCACCTCTCCTTCTTCGACCAACAGTAGTCAAATTTCCACCAGCACCCTGTTGGTTAACAGCACTGATGGCGGTTGTTGTTAACCCGGGTATCGACCGATCCGGTATGGTATTTGTATTTTTGACTCGCATGTTTTATGTGGAATGTGGAATCCCACATCAACAGCGTCTGCAAGAGTGCATATTGTCATATTCACAACATCAGCAATATCAGGCAATATCTTAATGTGAAGTCCACTACAGCCCTTGTCCAAGTGTTCATCACGTCGAGACTCGACTATTGCAATTCTTTGCTATTTGGAACATCTGAGTATTTACTTGACAAGCTTCAATGTGTGCAGAACACTGCAGTGAGGGTCATCACACATCACCAGAAGTATGACCACATTACTCCTGTACTACACAGCTTACACTGCCTGCCAGTTAGATACAGGATTCAGTATAAGATAATGCTCCTTGAGTTCAAGTGCATGAAAGGCCTTGCTCCCAACTACCTCGCCAATCTTCTTCGAGAGTACCAGCCACTCAGATCTCTCCGATCAAACTCAAAGAATATCCTGGAGATACCAGCCACCTGAACGCACACATTTGGTGACCGTTCATTTGAGAAAGTGGGTCCAATACTGTGGAATAGTCTACCGATCCATGTCAGATCCCAAGTGAACATAAACACGTTCAAGTCACAATTTAAAACACATCTGTTCATACTTGCCTACCATGCCTATCAATAAGCTCTCAGACTCATCCCCAGCGCTTTTGAGTGGCATGTGCCAGAATTAGTGCTATATAAATAATTGTAATCAATCAATCAATATGGCATTGGTTTTACGCCGGATGCCCTTCCTGATGCAACCCTCGGCATTTCTCCGGGATTGGGACCGGTGTGAGGGTGAACACTGGCTTGTGCCCCCCCTCACGGCCTATGATCCTGCTGGCGTTAAAGGATCATATGGTTCTCTTTCAAAAAAAAAAAAATGCGAATCGATGCATTGTACTCAGTGCTGCTCAAGTGTTTTATACTTGTGGTATTGCCTGATGCAACACAACTTGTTCCCACGTGCCTCAGTCAGCTGGGACACGAAATTGAGTGTGCCAGATTGTATTCTTTACGAATTTGTGATGTTATTATTTGTTGTTATTATGTTGTTATTATGTTGTTATTATGTTGTTATGATTATTATTATTATCATTATCATTATCATTATCATTATTATTATTATTATTATTATTATTATTATTAGTGTTATTATAATTTAGTTGAAAGAAATGTATTCGGGGTGTTTTCTTCAGCCTTTTTGATAAGGAAAAACTAGTCATTTTTTTAACTGCAAAAAATAATTTGGGCATTAAAGGTTTAAACCAGAAGAGTACTTCATCAACAACTTTAAATCTGTTTAGTGTAATAGTAGGATCAATGATGTCAAAATCTGAACTAATCAACTAATACAAGCCAAGAGACAAAATTCTAATCAGAGGCTGGTCGTAAATCATTTATTACTTTAAAGTCTGTTGTCTTTGTGCCGTGGAGATGCTTAAATCCTGACATTTCATAAATGTCATTACTGTCATGTGAGCGTAACTTATAATTTTATTTTTTTAAGGAAGCTACACTCTCTAGAGTATATCGCACATTGACTTTAAGCATTTATTCGGTTGAATCTTGAATCTTGAAATGTGTTGAGTGCAATGTTTTGTGTTCAATGTTTACTGTACTGTAACAGAAACAGGGATTAAACCCAATAAATGCTTAAAGTCAATGTGCGATATACTCTAGAGAGTGTAGCTTCTTTAAAAAAATAAAGCCATTTGTGCTTATACACACATAGGAATTTCTTGTGCGGTCATGCAAAGAGTCAGTTTTTGAAAAGAAAAAAAACAGAGAGGCTCTGAACAGGCAAAAACACAAACAGTACTTCTATAGAATAGGTACCTAAGTCCGATGTATAGAAAGGACCTTACACAGGCCTGACATTTCATATATATATATATATATATATATATATATATATATATATATATATATATATATAAAAGGTTGTGTTATACTGCCAGAAACGAGAGCAGCACCTTTCCATGTAGTATAGATACTGTCCCATCCTATAAGGCCAGACTTTTACTTTGAGGTACTATAATAACTTGTGAAGTTGACATTATTTTCAGAGAAGAACTAGAACATCCAATAGTTTAATACCATAGCCTGCTGTAAGCTACATCGCCACAATGAATTGGAATGGGGCCAGAACATATGGCTTCAGACATTCCCTCTGCTAATTTTCACACCTTGGTAAAGTTTGTATGCCATTTAGTCCTGTGTGAATAAGTATCTTGGGAATCTGTGTTCACATACGAACATATGATAGCCTGTTATGTGCGGCTCTTTGACTCTCGTGCTACTGATGCCTGACTAATTTCACATTGAGCTTCCTATAACCAGGCGTTCTCAAATAGTGGGGGCCATGGTGCATGTGACCCTGGGGAAGGGTGCATATGACCCCAGGGAACATGCTTTTTTGAGGTACCAGAATAAAGTATAATTGCAGATTACAGTTGCTCTGCAGGATTTTTTTTATTTTTCACTTTGCATGGTACATGCACACACAAAACACAGAGCGGTCAATATGAAGTGTAGTAAACAAACCCTCATGAGACAGCATGGAGACATATTTTACAAGGATGAAAGAAAGGCAGAGAATGCAGCTGTGAGAGGGGGCACAAACCAGTGTCTCCCCCTTACGCCGGTCCTAAGTCCGGATAAATGCAGAGGGTTGCGACAGGAAGGGCATCCGGCGTAAAACTTCTGCCACATTTCTCATGCAAATGATCAAAACGAAATTCATACCGGATCGGTCGAGGCCCGGGTTAACAACAACTGCCATCAGTGCTGTTCACCAACAGGGTGCTGGTGGAAATTGGACTACTGTTGGTCGAAGACGTCGAAGAAGGAGAGGCGTGAGGCGTGTCCGAAGGCAGAGAAAGAAGAGGAAATGCGTGTCTAGGACTGAGAGTAGGGACTTTGAATGTTGGAACTATGAACGTAAAAGCTACAGAGCCAGCTGATATGATGCAGAGGATGAAGGTGGACATACTGTGTGTTCAGGAGACCAGATGGAAAGGTAGCAAGGCTACAAGCTTAGGAGCAGGGTTTAAGCTGTTTTATCACGGTGTGGATGGGAAGAGAAATGGAGTAGGAGTCATCTTGAAGGAGGGGTTTGTCAGGAATGTTCTAGAAGTGAAAAGAGTGTCAGACAGAGTGATGAGTCTCAAGTTGGAAATTGAAGGCGTGATGTTCAATGTTGTTAGTGCTTATGCCCCACAGGCAGGATGTGCGCTAGAAGAGAAGGAGAGATTCTGGAGTGAGTTAGATGAAGTGATGCAGAGTACCCCCAGAGGTGAAAGAGTGGTCATTGGGGCAGACTTCAATGGACATGTTGGTGCAGGCAACAGAGGGGACGAGGAAGTGATGGGCAGGTTTGATATTCAGGACAGAAACATAGAAGGACAGATGTTGATCGATTTTGCAAAAAGGATGGAAATGGCTGTGGTGAATACTTTCTTCCAGAAGAGACAGGAGCATAGGGTGACTTATAAAAGCGGAGGTAGGAGCACACAGGTAGACTACAGCTTGGGTAGGCAATGTAATTTGAAGGAAATCAGTGACTGCAAAGTCATAGTGGGTGAGAGTGTTGCCAAACAGCATAGGATGGTGGTGTACAGGATGACGCTGATGGTGAGAAAGGTGAAAAAGGCAAAGGCAGAGCAGAAGACAAAGTGGTGGAAGCTGAAAAAGGAAGAGTTTCATGTTGTCTTCAAGGAGGAGTTGAAACAGGCTTTGGGTAGTCAGGAAGTGCTTCCAGATGACTGGACAACCACATCCAATGTGATCAGGGAGACAGGTAGGAGAGTACTTGATGTGTCCTCTGGAAGGAAAGTAGATAAGGAGACTTGGTGTTGGAATGAGGAAGTGCAGGAGTGTGTACAAAAGAAGAGGTTAGCTAAGAAGTAAAACACAGAGAGGACCGAAGAGAGTAAACAGGAGTACAGGGAGATTCAGCGTAAGGCAAAGGTAGCAGTGTCAAAGGCCAAACAGAGCGTGTATGATGACTTGTATGATAGGTTGGACAATAAGGAGGGAAAAAATTATTTATACAGCAGAGAAATAGAGATGGGAAAGACGTGCAGCAAGTTGGAGTGATAAAGGACAGAAAGGGAAATGTATTGACTGATGACAGAAGTGTGCTGGGAAGATGGAAAGAGTACTTTGAAAAGCTGATGAATGAGGAAAATGAGAGAGGAAAAAAAGTAGAAGGGGTGACCGTTGAGGACCAGGAAGTAGCAAAGATTAGTAATGGTGAAATGAGGAGGGCATTGAAGAGGATGAAGAGTGGAAAGGCAGTTGGTCCTGATGACATACGTATGGAAGTGTCTTGGGGAGGTAGCAGTAGCTTTTCTGACAAGAATATTCAACTAGGTCTTTGAAAGTGAGCAGATGCCGGAGGAATGGAGGTGAAGTGTGCTTGTGCCCATTTTTAAGAACAAGGGAAACGTGCAGAGTTGTGGCAACTACAGAGGGATAGTTGATGAGCCATACAATGAGGTTATGGGAAAGAATAGTGTAAGCTAGACTAAGGGCAGAGGTCAGCATTGGTGAACAACAGTTTGGTTTCAATGCAAGAAAGAGCACCACAGATGCAGTGTTTGCCTTGAGGATGTTCATAGAGAAGTACAGAGAAGGTCAGAAGGAGCTGCATTGTGCCTTTGTGGATCTGGAGAAAGCATATGACAGGGTGCCGAGAGAAGAACTGTGGTATTGCATGAGGAAGTCTGGAGTGGCAGAGAAGTATGTTAGAGTGGTGCAGGACATGTATGAGAGATGTAAGACAGTGGTGAGGTGTGCTGTCGGTGTGACAGAAGAGTTCAAGGTGGAGGTGGGACTACATCAAGGGTCAGCTCTGAGCCCCTTCTTGTTTGCTATGGTGATGGACAGGCTGACAGACGAGGTTAGACAAGATTCCCCATGAACTATGATGTTTGCAGATGACATTGTGATTTGTAGTGAGGGCAGAGAACAAGTGCAGGAAAATCTAGAGAGGTGGAGGTAAGCCCTGGAACGGAGAGGAATGAAGGTTAGCCTCAGAAGGACAGAATACATGTGTGTGAATGACAAGGACCCAAGAGGAACGGTGAGGTTACAGGGGGCAGAGTTAACGAAGGTGGAGGATTTTAAGTACTTAGGCTCAACAATCCAGAGCAATGGAGAGTGTGGAAAAGAGGTGAAGAAGCGCGTGCAGGCAGGTTGAAATGGATGGAGAAACATGTCCGGTGTGATGTGTGATGGGAGAGTATCGGCAAGAATGAAGGGAAAAGTGTACAAGACGGTGATGAGGCCAGTGATGTTGTATGGTTTAGAAACAGTGGCCCTGAGGAAAAGACAGGGGGCAGAGCTGGAGGTAGCAGAGATGAAAATGTTGAGGTTCTCTTTTGGAGTATCAAGGATGGATAGGAACAGGAATGAGTACATCAGAGGGACAGCACATGTTAGATGTTTTGGAGACAAAGTCAGAGACGCTAGATTGAGATAGTGTGGACATGTACAGAGGAGGGAAAGTGAGTATATGCTGATGGTTGGAACTACCAGGCAGAAGGCTGAGAGAAAGACCAAACAGAAGATTTATGGATGTGGTGAAGGCGGACATGAAGGTAGTTGGAGTAAGAGTAGAAGATGCAGAGGATAGTGTGAGATGGAGGCAGATCATTTGCTGTGGCGACCCCTGAAGGGAACAGCCGAAAGGAGAAGAAGAAGAAGAAGAAGAAGAAGAAGAAGAAAGAAAGGCAGAGAGAGAGATGGAGAAAATGAAGCAAACAAGTTACCCGAACGCTGATGAGGAAATATGATGAAATGTATGTCGCGCTTGGCTTCACTGCGACTACGGTGAGAAACGAGGAACGACTGGTGTATTTACTGTATCTTATTGCTGGGAGTGGACAGTTTGAAGGCGTCCCTTAAAGTCATCACACCCCAATCACGCTGATAAGCCGCTTGAGGTTTTTTTTGTGAAAACATGCCGAATATTGCCAATAACCATTCCGCTTTGCAAACGCCACTTCAGCAAAGCAGTGGGCACTGCTATCATCATATAAGGTGGCATATCAATTTGCTCAGTGCAAAAACCCGCACTGAGCATACTCCCTGCAGTATTAGACATGGTCTCTGTCATGCTGAATGACGCTAGCACTGTAAAAATAAAAACTATTCCTCTTTTCAATGACACTGTCACCAGACTTATAAATGACATTGCAAATGCACTTCAAGAACAGCTGGTAGATAAACTCAAAGACCAACATTTTGTCTTACAAGTCAAGGAAGCAACTGACAGCAGCAAAGACTGTTTATTACCGATGTACGTTTTGGCAATGACCTGTGTTAGGATTTACTTTTTTGTAAATATGCCACAGACAGAGCCACAGCTGAAGAGCTATTCAAAATGCCTTCAATGTACCAATTCTAACTGTTTTCAGCTCTACAGAGGAGGACCAGTTCGTCGACATGACACCTGACGCCACATTGAGACTGAGAGTCACGTCACAGACACTGAGGGAATTCTGGCTGAGTGTAGCGAGGCGGTTTCCACTCTTAGGGAGGAAGACTATGGGAATTATTTTTCCTTTTGCATCATATCTTTGTGAGAATGGCTTCTCTGCATTTGCTGCACTGAAGCCTATGGACAGGTCCCAGTTTGACACTGAGCAGAAGCTGAGCGATGCAGTATCATGATTCAAACCCCACTTTGAAAAGCTGCTCACTGCAAAACGTGCTCATTGTAGCCATTAATCCCGACTTCATGTTGCTGAGCAATTTAAATTTATTGTTATTTTTTGATTTAATTTTATTTTTCAGTATCAAATTCAAGTTTCAAGTTTCTTCTGTTGTCAGTTTTTCTACAAGAAAGCACCAGCAGAGAACTGAATTTTTGTTTTCTCTCAAAATATGGTGGAAAAAGACAAAAGTTCCACAGCAATATCAAATACAAATGCACGCAATAGCAGGCAGAAAAGAAAGAAAGTGGAGAGTTCAGTTTCCTGACAACCTGATGGGTGGAGCTGTCCAGTCAGTCAAATGGCGGCAATGATTTAAATTTTTGTTGTATTTCAGGCAAATTGATGCACTTTGAATATTATCTGTTACAGAATTAAAAAAAAACAATGATAATAAAGTTATTGATTGTTGTAAGTTGATCTAAATTTCTTTCTTTTTTTTTTCTTTAATGTTAATAGGGATTCAATATTATGCGTACTTATAACCATTTTATCGAAAAATGATACAATTTATTGTCATGGCGGAGAGTGTGCCAGGGGGGGTGGGGTGAAATGGTTTCTTCTTTCTGGGTTTTATAATTGAGAAGCACTGTCATAACCGGCGCTGTTTCTGATGTCTTAGAGTGTCTCACTGAAGAAAAGAAACATGTTTGACCCATTAAGCAGAGGTGAGTGGTTCAGCCATGGACAAACCACAGCAGAACAGGGTACGCTGCCAAGTCATTATTCATTCACCATACATTGAGGATTCTGATGCCAGAGGTGGGGGCTTGCTATCGCAGCCTAAATATAAATATGACTAATAATGGAGGAAGAATTGCTGAACAGTCTGTACTCAACACACTGAACAAACAATGATATGTTGCTACAAACAAACCTTAGCTGGAATTTTGTTGACATTATCCGGGCACCATTGATTCCCTTACTGCCTTAAGGTAGGGGGAAAGTCTTTCTTTAAAAAAAGTCAAAGAAAACATTTAATTTCTCGCCAAGAGGGAAAAAAAAACAGGTCAGGTTAGAATACCAACAAACAGCTGCTGCCACACAATTTAATAAAAGGTACTTTAAACATATACCCATGGTCAAGTTAGAGCAGCCACTTCACCTATTGTGCATGCATTCTATGTCCAAGGAAATCAAAGGACCCGCAAGAAATGCCAAAGGCAATGCTAACTGAAAGTAATGTCTTTGTTCTGAAAAGTTGTAGTTTGAATTGTAAAAATAAATAAATAAATGAATAAATAATGGTGCAAATATTTGCATTTCCTTTAACAATCATGAAAGGAGTGTTTCTGTTTCATTGATTTCATCTCTTTATTCTAGAGCTGTTGAGTCCTGGAGCTGAGTCGGATCTATTGCTGGCAGAAGGCTGTGATGACCATGATAGTGAAAGAAACAGCCCCATCATCGATGACATGGAGGAATCCCTGAGTGCAGACTCTTCAGGCCTACTGGATGTAAGCCATTCTGAACTTGGAGATTTCCATGATCCAGATCCTGATGACTGCAATAAAACCATCAGGTACTCCTCTCAACAACATAAACATACTACAAACATAATATTTCAAGCATTTTGATGTTTGAATTAAATCTTTTTCACACAAAGTAAATAAATTAAGCAAAGACATTATGTGTGTTGATGTGTTTTAAAGTCCATGCACGAGCAACAATATCCCTCTCATGCGAGTGGTCCAATCAGTGAAGCACATCAAGAGGAAAAACAGCAGTGTCATGAAGGAGGGATGGCTTGTGCACTTCACCAGCAAGGACACACTAGTGAGAAATTATATCCTTATTTTCTTAGAATTATAAACACTTCGATATCCAAAAATAAACAAGACTTCTACTAATATAAGAAAATACAAGGATATAGAATAATCTTAACTGATGGTTAAGAACAGCTTTCTTTGGGTATGAATAGACTACGCTCCAGAAAGAACTGGAAGAGAAATAAAATGTCAGAAGTATGTAAAAAAAAAAAAAAAAAAAAAAAAACACCATTACACTGCTTTATTTATTTAGCAATGACATTTTGTCACAAATGAGATGATAACATTCTTTAACATTTTACATCAGTGTAATTGCACCATTTCACTATTTGATTATTTTTTATTTTATTGTATTTTTTTTTTACTAGCGTAAGAGGCATTACTGGCGGCTGGATAGCAAGTGCATTACTCTGTTCCAAAATGATACTGGGAGCAAATATTACAAGGTGTGTAAAATCACTCAGTTTATAAATATATTAATTATATCATAATTCACTAGATTTGTTTATTTGTTTTATATTATCTGTATGATTTTAAACACAACTGAAAGCAAAGCACATAATATGTTTATACTGAAATATTTGTGATTCTGCTGATTGGTGTTATTGGTGTATTATCCCCGTGAGAATGTAACTGTTCTGCATTGCATTAATGTCACAGAAGGCCGGTGTTATTTTTTGAAGTGTGGAGGACTTTAATGTAAGCTATAGCTTTTTGAATGTATACTTTGCTTGAACAAGTCCAAATTGCACTATCGCTCTGTCAGACGCACAACCTGAAATGGCATTAGATAAACTATCACTATATCATCGCTTAGACATTTCATACAGTGAAAAGGTTGACAGTTTATCTGTGTGGAATTAAATAGAATACAAGCAGTTACAAGGGGAAAAAACATACTCACAAAAATATCGTGACAAATGTTTGGTTTGTTGACGTACGTCTGTATGAATTTTACATTCCAGTGAGAAAGAAAAACAAAAACAAATGCAGCTTATCCATTGTGTGCTTTTCTACACTTTAATGAACAATGGCTCATGGCCAGCCTTTGATAACCAAGCTATCTGCATTGGAGGCACAGTGACAATCGGTTGAGAGTGGGGCTTGAACCCCCATACTCGCGATCAGTGATCCAGCACCTTACCATCAGGCCACCACTGCCCTCTTTATTATTATTATTATTATTATTATTATTATTATTATTATTATTATTATTATTATTATTATTATTATTATTTATCCCCTCCTTGAAGCGTTACATTATCATGGTGGTTACATTATCAAGGTTTCCGTATCCTAATGATCCTAGGAGCTATGTTGTCAGGGGCATAATGCCCCTGGTAGGGCCACCCAAGGCAAACAGGTCCGAGGTGGAGGTCAAGACGAAGCACGGTTAAAAAGACCCCTGTGAAGGAAAATACAAGGAAACAGTTTCCCTTGTCCGGACACGCATCACTGGGGTCCCTCCCCCCCTGGAACTATGTCTGCGGGAGGGGCTTAAAGGTGAGTGCCTGGTGGTCAGGCTTCTATCTATGGGGCACTCCGAGCCCAGCTAGATATGTGTCCATCCTCCTGTGGACCAAACACCTGTTGGAGGGGCTGTAGGGGTCAGGTACAGTGTGAGTTGGGTGGCAACCGAAGGCATGGGCTCTGTCAGACCGATCCTCTGCTACTAACTCTGACTCTTGGGACATGAAATGTTACCCCTCTGGCAGAGAAGGAGCTTGAGCTGATGCATGAGGAGGAGAGATACTGACTATACTGACCTCACCTCAACACATAGCTTGGTGCAGGAACCACCCATCTCAAGGAGGGCTGTACCTTATTCCATTCTGGAGTTGCTCATGGGGAGAGGTGGTGAGCCGATGTGGACATCCTTGTTTGCCCCCCCCCACCCCCGTTTCGGAGCCCACACATTGGGGTTCTCCCCGGTTGATGAAAGTGTAGCTTCTTTGTACCTCCGGGTGGAGGAATGGGCGCTGACTGTTATGCTTATGCACCAAATGACAGTTCAGAGTACCTACTCTTCTTGGAGTCTTTAGGGGGTGTGTTGGAGAATGGGAAACTCACTCGTTGTCCTGGGAGACTTCAATGCCCATGTGGGCAATGACAGTGTCAACTGGAAGGAGGTACGGCCTCTTCAGTCTGAAACCAAATAGTTTTTTGTTGTTGGATTTCTGTGCTCGTGACAGGTTGTCTATCACGAACACCATGTTCAAACATAAGGGTGTCCATAAGTGCACTTGGCACCTGGACACCCCAGGCCGCAGTTCGATGATTAACTTTGTAGTCGTGTCACCGGACTTGCGGCCACATGTTCTGGACACTCAGGTGAAGCAAGGGGCTGAGCTGTCAACTGATCAACCGATCACTTTCTGGTAGTGAGCTGGCTCCGATGGTTGGGGAAGGGGAGGTGGGGGGTGTTCTCAAGCGTGCAGTTATGGTCTCCTGGAACTGTTTGTCAGAGTCTCCTTTCAGAGGGACCTTTAACTCCCAACTCCTGCACAGTTACAGGTCTCGAAGGAGGCAGATGACATGAAATCCGAATGGGCCATGTTTCGTGCTTCCATTGGAAAGTGATGATCGGTTGGCCTCAAAAAGGTTCTAGACCACCTTCTGGCACCTCAGGAGGAGGAAGCAGTTCTCCACAAATACGCTCTACAGTGGAAGTGGAAGTGCAGTTCACCTCAACTGGGGATGTTGTCGGGAGGTGGAAGGAATATTTCAAGAACCTCCTTAATCCCACCAACACACCCTCTGTGGAGGAGGAAGATCCCGGGGATTTGGGTGGGGGTCCACCCATCACTGGAGCAAGTGGCAAGTGGCTGGGCCAGTGCGATCCAGATTAAGTGGAGGAAGATGAATATGTTATTATTATTATTATTTATTATTTTTTTTTATTATTATTTACATAGTTGCAATAATGTGTAAGTCATTTAGGGTGGATATTTACTTTAATAGATATGCAGACTTAAAACCCAGAAATAGCAATTGCACTATTGTGCTAACGACTAACCCCCTGCTAATGGCTAACCCCTGTGCCACCGTCAGACTTCTCTGACAAAATAAATCTTGGGCTGAATGTCACTTTTTATATCAAATATAACAGTAATTTAGCGTGGATATTCATTTTTAACTGACATGATATTGAATGTTCATTTCCAATCATGTATTCTTACATATCCAATGTGATATTTCTTATCATTAATGATTCAAAATATCTTACTGTTATTGATTGGCAGAAAGCCAACAGTGGTAATCTTCTATGAGCTGATTTATCCATCAGAGACTGGTGAATGATGACTGCACCGTTGGCATGCACTAGTGTTCCGCATCATACTTTTCTTCCTCATTCATTCATTCATTCATTTTCTGAACTGTTTAATCCTAATTAAGGTTGTGGGGAGACTGGCACCCATCTACGCCAACTCTGGGCGAGGACAGAGTACACCCTGGACAGCTCGCCAGGCCACCGCAGGGCAGATACCCCGATGGCAACTAAATGGCCTAATCTTTTTGAATGATAGGACAGTACTGGTTCTTTTACATGAACCTCTCGCCACAGACAGTGAGAGACATGGCCGGCCTTTGATAACCCAGTTAGCTGCACTATGGGGACAGCAGTGACAACCAGGTGACAGTCAGGCTTTAATCCCTGACTTTCGCATCACTAATCCAGCACTTTACCACCTGGACACCATACCTCCATTTCCTCGTTCAAATAAATGTTTATTATATCTCACAGTATCTGTATTCCAAACTCTAGATTTTTTAATTTTGTTTTATAGGAAATACCCTTATCTGAGGTTTTGTCGCTGGAGCCCGCTCACAACTTCAGCTTGCTTCCTGAAGGTGCCAACCCACACTGCTTTGAGATTGCCACCGCCACTCTGGTTTACTTTGTAGGGGAGAACCTGTCTCAGGAAGACTATTCATTTTTTCACGGCGGCGTGCTGATCAGTGGGACCGGCCAAGATGTGGCTCACATGTGGCAAACCGCCATCCAGCATGCTCTCATGCCTGTTATTTCCAAGAGCACAGCTCACAGCAGCCGACACAGCTATCACAGTATGACCATTACTCTGAGATACATTTGAATGTATTATATTACAAACCTTTTTGAATTTCATTTCAACTCATTTAATTTTAGGAAGCACACTGGGGCAATGTATATTGTGTCTAATGCATTTAAGATAATGTAATGCAATATAATAATTCTTAATCACATGCAATTAGCTCCAGAGTTCTATCTTTAAAATGGTCCACTGTAATAAATGAATCAGTTTTCAAGCTCTGCTAGAATTTATTCCACAGTCTGATCTGAACTTGAGCTCACACATCAACTATAATGTGTTTGTAGTGAGCGTAACTAAATAATGAACTAATGGGACTGAACAATAGTTTATATATATATATATATATATATATATATATATATATATATATATATATATAAAACATAAGCTGCAGTTTTTTTAGATTCATACTTTGTAAGAAGTCGAACACAGACAATGCACAAAATATCTTAAGAAAACAAAAATATCTATAAATTTTTATAATGGTTTTGTTCCAGTCACAGTTGGTATTACAGTCACGCGGTTCATGTGAAGACATTTCACTGTCTATTTCTAAAGAGTATTGATCTGCAATAGAGAATGATTGGTTATCTGCCTGAATCATTAATTGATTTGTTATGCAATTTATAATCTTCTAGTTTAAAAACATGTAATTATGTACAGTGCCAAGTAAAGCCGAACAGGAATGGAAGGACATCACCATATAAAGAAAGGTGTAAGCGGTCCCTTTAAAGCTAGCATGGACGATGTCTCTGTAACCATGTGTGTTTTCTTTATGAACAGAAGAAGTCTCCATCAGCATCTCTGTATCGAACTGTCAGATTCAGGAGAATGTGGTAGGAATGATCAGCCATCCTAACATGCCTGTTGAACACTAAAAGTAAAATAACAAATGTTTAAAAAATTAGAAAACAGTAAAAAGTTTAAGATTAAAACAAAAGTAAGATTAAAAATTATATATATATATATATATATATATATATATATATATATATATATATATATATATATATATATATATATATATATACTTGTCCTTCTCAAAAAATTAGCATATTGTGATAAAGTTCATTATTTTCTGTAATGTACTGATAAAAATTAAACTTTCATATATTTTAGATTCATTGCACACCAACTGAAATATTTCAAGTCTTTAATTGTTTTAATATTGATGATTTTGGCATACAGCTCATGAAAACCCAAAATTCCTATCTCAAAAAATTAGCATATCATGTTCAGGTAGTCTAAACGAGCTATTAACCTAATCATCTGAATC
>CM045732.1:40979847-40992347 GCA_024760905.1 Plotosus lineatus | reverse complement strand
GTCAAGTGAACCAAAACTGCTCAAGTAAATGTATTCTTCATTCATTCTCTGTAACCATTTAATCCTAATTAGGGTAACAGGGAGGCTGGTGCCCATTCCAGCCAACTCTGGGCAAGGGCCGAGTACAGCTTGGACAGTTTGCCCGGCCATCGCAGGGTGGAAACACACCGATGGCTATGCAGCTCCTCTTGTCAAAAGTCGGGGTGGGAGGGTGGGGGTGGCAGTGACAACCTGTTGAGAGTGGGGCTTGAACCCCCAACCTTGGGATCAGTGATCCAGCACCTTTACCACCACTGCCCCTACATGTATTCTTATTTTATAATAAATATAATAATTATGAAGTAAAAGTACTTATCAACATAACAACAACACCAGCAAAAATGACTAATCAAGTATTTGATGTATACTCAAGTACAGTGACTTGCAAAAGTATTCACACACTTTGTAAAACCTTTGAAAGTTTTGTTGTGTTACAACCTGGAAAATAAATGTTTGTTTGTTTATTTATTTATTTATCGATTAGTTTGTGATGAAACTACACAAAATTCCTGAGTACTATGAATAATACAGTACCTACAGAGGGAACACACAGAAGAAGAGAAATTAAATATTTGTTTCTTGTGTGTACGAGGCAGTACAGTACATGCGGCAGTATAAGATATGTTTTGAAATGGAAATATGTAACTTAAGTGAGCTGTATTTAACCCGTGGACTCACCTATAAAGACATGTTACTTCTGAACGACTCTTATAACGGGGTATATAGTTTTGTGGTCTGTTTCGGTGCAGGGATACAGTAGCCTTGATCAGTCACCTGATCACCTAATAACACAATGTTGACACCAGACTAGCAAAGCTGCAATGTCTTTATAGGTTAGAGGTTAAAATGCAGCTCTTCTAATTCATGTATTTCTATTTATATACATAGCTTATACTTTCTCGTGCCACCAGGTACTTTCTCAACAAAACAATATTTTATTTATTTTATTCTGTGTGCCCTTATCTGCTCAGTAGAAAAAATACATTTTTGTTTACTATTTAAAAAGACTAATAAATCAATACATGAAATAAAATCTGCAAATAAGATCTGATGCTACCAGTTAACATCAGTAGTTACATTCTTTTTTTGAACTACTTGATCCTATTTCGACTCTGGGCGAGGACAGAGTACACCCCGGACAGCGTGCCAGGCCATCGCAGGGCAGAAACACAAAAGTATTGGAGCTCCTCTTGTCGAAAGTATATACATATTCAACGCTATAAATGCTTATACTAACCATTACACATTCAAAAATAATGCATAATATGTAAATAAAATATAAATACACACACATACAGACACTGCACGCACTCAGATGCACACCTCACATAAAAATGTAAGTAGTTTTGTTGGGATGGGGTGTTTGGGTTGGTTTTTTTTTTGTTTGTTTGTTTTTTTTTGTTTTTTGCATTATTGGCCTTGTTTTGTGGAATTTTCCTTAAACTTTCCCCCTATTTTTCCTTAATTTCCTTATTTTTTATTTTTCGATGAATATTTTGGAAAAATCCGCGATGCACTGAAGTCGCAGAAACTGAAGCACGAAGTAGCGAGGGATCGCTGTACTACTAGTATTTGCCAGTCATTCTACCTCCAGTACACTGAAAGACAGCACAGCTATCTGTTATCACTTGTATTTGCCAGTTGGTCCATGGTACGGGTTGTAGAGAAGAAAACACAGTGTGATTGGTTTTCAGTGCAAAAGATGATATGCCTACATCATGACAAATGAATATGTATTGGCGAGCTTGAAATTACTGTAGTTGGTCTAAAATATGAAATAAATTTTGGTTTCACAAATAATGAACGACTTTTGATCTCAAAGCTTTTTTCAGCATACTGGAAGTAGAATGGCTGGCAAATAAAAAAAATAAGAGGACCAGTTCCAAGCATCCCTCTCCAAACAACACTCTCATGCTCCTTTTGGTGGTTATTCCCAAGGCCAAGGCTATTCCCAGGCCATGTCACTACCCAAATCTAATGAACATAGGTGAGGGTTGGCAGCTGGACTGGTTAATAAAAAGCTTGCTTTTTAGCTCAACTCCTTCTTCAACATAACCGACAGGTGCAGAATCCTCATTACTGCTGATGTAGCACTGATCTATCTGTCCATCTCCTTCCTGATTCTACCATCACCATGAGCAAAAGACTCAAAGGAAGCAATCCGTCTTTTCCAGTGAAGAATGATGCGCTCAGATCAAGGGACACCCCCCCCCCCCACACACACACACACACACACATACAATTTGAAGAAATGAACAGAATCAAACTATCTGCAAAAAGCAGGGATGCAATTCTTCCTCTCCACAATTACACCTTGCGATTCTGTCCATGAATATAAACAGGATTGGTGACGAGGGGCAGCACTGACAGAGTCCACCACTCAAGGAGAAATGAGTTTGGCTTAATACTGTGACTGCATGCACAGCTCTCATGTTGGTTATAGACAGCAGCCAGTCCCCTGATCTCCTGCAGCGTAGCCAACAGAATCCCACGGGGGCCTTATGCAAGTCCACAAAACACATGTAGACTGAATGGTTTGAGATGGGCCCTAACTTACCTTTCTGAGACATCAAACAAGTTGCCCAAACTTCCTTAAGGCCAAATGGCTTCTATGAGCTCCTCCCATGTCCTCGTTTTTGCTTCTGCGAAAGGTATAGACAATGGTCTTATCACAACTCCTGGAAGCTGGAAACACATCAGAGGCTGTCAACAAGGATTATTAGGATTCCATGTCTCCATCCTCCACTGGAGCATAAGAGAAATTCTCACCACCAGGTGTAGATCATCTGCCAAGACATCTTCACCTGAGTGTCCAACATATAGCTGCAGGTCTGATATGACAACAAAGTCGATCATTGACCTGCGGCCTGAGGTGACCTGGTACCCGGTTCACATATGAACCACCTTATGCTTGAAAATCCATGACTATCACAGAAATCCAAGAACAAAGCACAACTCAGTTTTAGTTCAGTTCAGACCAGTTCCTCCCAATTGCACTGTCCCAGCTGATTAAATCAGTGTCCACATAGGCATTAGAGTCTCCAAGGAGAATAGAAAAGAGTCCACCGGGGCCACCACTTCCAGGACACCATCTAGAGACTTCAAGAAGGCTGAAATCTGAACTTCCTTTGATAAGCACAAACCAAGGGCACTGGTGGCCTGATGGTAAGGAGCTGGATGACTGATCCTAAGGTTGGGGGTTCCAGCCCCACTCTCAACGAGAAGTCACTGTTCCCCTCTAGTGCAGCTAACTCGGTTATCAAAGGCCGGTCATCTCTCTTACAGTCTATGGTGTGAGGTTCATGTAAAAGAATCAAGAGGATCGCCTGTAGTCGGCAGGGATGGGCACCAGTCTCCACGTGACCCTAATTAGGATTAAGCTGTTCAGAAAATGAACGTAGGAGCACAAACCATAGTCAGAACCTTTCCTTCTGTAACCTGCAGTCACAGCAAGGCGATCCTATCGCTCAACGAGGAGAAGGAATACATCCTTACAAAAACTATCCACAAACAGACTGGTGGATAACAGTAGTTTCTTTCTTGCGCAATAACAGTGAGGTGTGAGTTGTGCTGTTTCAGGCTATAGCAGGGCTCTCGTCTAAATCAAGCAAACAAAGCAACAATAATGCCAGGAGTCACTTCATTTAACTGCTGCTCACCTCAGAGTTGAAAACATCCTCATGCTTTTTTACAGTCTTGTATTCAGATGCAGTCTTCTAATATTACTTACGTTTAAGTTTAAATATGCCTAAAAGTCGCTCTAATACTGTGTGCACTTTCAACAAGACGAACGACTTCCACATAATCATATATCAAATCCAGACTGCGGGATAATGGATGGTTAATTTTATAACAGCAGTATAAGAGTCTATGTCTCTGCAAAATGCAAAATAGGGATAAGTTTTTGCAGGTATGTGATTTACAGATGAGATCATTTCCATGGTCTATTGTTCATGGAGAATGTTGTGGTGTATGCAGTGAACATCATATCTGCAGTGTATACCACCAACGTCTGCTCACAGAAACAGAGAAAAGCTGCTCAAGTCCTCAGTCCTGTGGGTCCAGTGGGATCATAGTTATAATGCACATAACCATCACTGACAATTTATCATTGCTTGCTAGTCCCTGCGGTTATACACAGTAGACAGACACCTTTTTGGAGAACAATAATACGAGATTATGAAAAAAGCAAGAAAATCAGTTTCAGATTTTGGAATTTATTGGCATTAAATGCATGCACTTTGCGACTTTTCCACACAAGTGACCTTTCCTAAACCCCACAAATCCCTTTTTGGCTCATGTTTATTTCTGAAACTTCTGCAAAGACTTGAGTATTTCTGGCACAAACATTCAGTAGATTCAGGTAAGGCCATAGATCAGGATTGAGGAATTGAGTACTTATATTTGGAGATTTTTGGCTTTAAATGATGCACATGACACTCAACTTTATGGTTGTAATGTCAGCATATTTTTTTTTAAATGTGACTTAAGTACTTCTTGCACAGGAATTCCTCTCTTCTGTCAGTTAATTAACAGCTCTGTAGCTGCACCGCTCACATCCGAGCATGGCTTTATTTTTGCACATCCTCTAACATTATCCAATCCGGTATTGTGTGGTATTGTTTAACGATGTTAAGTAGCTAGGTGTTTTTTTTTGTTGTTGTTGTTTTTTTTTTTTTTTTCTGAATCCCCAGAAACATGAGTATGTTGACATCCCCTGCTTCACATTGCTTAATACAATCAGAACGATTAGATTAAACATATTTTCTTCCAGTTCTAGGTTCAGATGTAGCCAGATCTTGCCCTGAATCACCGTTAATGGTTCCTTAAGTGAACATGAAAATCTGTCACTGCATCTTTTCAAAGTCCAACATTATGTACTTATGCCAAGATGGACAGAACATAATGAAGAGAATCCATTCCATTCTAGTCAGAATATTTTAAATAAGATTCTCAAGCACCACAACTTAGAAGGGAATTCCAGCAGGGAGACAGCCTTTTATAAAAGGCATTGCATTAATAATTACAATAATGTTATGCAAATGTCAAGGCCTATTCACACTGCCATTTACCATTTCATTATCAAAGTGCTACATAGATAATATAAAATTTTAAACACTTTCTGGCTTCATTGACAAGATTATGTACAGTAGGTGTCATTGCAATTAACTTTTAAAATTATATAGACAGTCACTGATTATTAAATCCAGAATCCACTCCTGTGTTTTCTTTAACAGTTTTTAGTTTTAAGAAGATCCTGCAGAAGAAAATTCAATAATTGAATAAGGAAAACTCAGTTTGTGCTCCAGATGTTAATTAATAAAGCTTTGTTGGCCGGCGCGCTCCAGGCGGGTTTGTTGTGGTGCCATATTTCTTCCATTTTGTGATGATGGATTTAGAATGCTTCATTGGATTTTCAAGATTTCAGATATTTGTTTTTCCCCAATGTTTTTACAAGTAACTGAGAATATTTTAAAAATAAATATACACTGGAAGCATTCCATAAATTTAACAAATTAAAACATGTTATAACAGACAGCAAGCAGAGTAACTTTCTAACCTCCTGTACAGTCTAGGCTTCAAGCTGTCGTAATATAAGCTGAGCAGAGCTGAAGTCATCTGGCATGTTTTCTTAAGGAAAATACTATCACAAAGGTATTAGCAGATTTTGTTCTGAGTTGGGTGGAACAAAGAAGGAAAGTCTCAAGATCTCAAAATAGCATTTGAATGGTTTATATGGGTTTATTAATGGCCCTGTGATGGCCTGGCGAGCTGTCCAGGGTGTACTCTGCCCCTTGTCCCGAGTCGGTCGAGATAGGCGACAAACTCGCCGCGACCCTAATTAGGATCAAGTGGTTCAGAAAAAAAAACGAAGAAAGATTTATTAATGGACATGTTTATTGTATTGTTTCCAATTTCTCAGTAACAAGACAAGGTGGGATTCCTTTGTCTTACTAAAATCTTTGGGCTTTTTACACCTGAGCCATAGTGGCTCATCAGGGCGGTGCTTATTTCCAGTTTCTATAGCATGAAGTTACCAGGAGTTCAACTTCTGGATGGGATGCTAGCCCATCGCAGGTTACCTTCCCAGTATATTTTTACTGGTACCCATTTATACTGCTGGGTGAACAGAAGCACACTTGTGGCTAAGACCTTGCCCAGGGGGTCTTAGCACAGTGGGGGTCTAACTGAGCTTTGAAACACACAACCTCCTGATCATGAGCCCAGCACCCTAACCACTACATTACTGGCCCCACTTTTTTCTTTGTCTTATTACGTACAAGAAAATAAATAAATAAATAAACACAAAAAAGTACAATGTATAGCATTTTATATAAAAAAAAAACAAAACAAAGAACAACAAAAAAAAAAACGTATACTGTATGTATTTATAAAGATTTATATAGCCACATTCCTGTGCTATAACTCATTTTTTGCAAGTTTAACCATTGTGATGTACATTAGATGTTTCTTATTTCTTCTTACACACACACACACACACACACACACACACACACACAGGTGGGGCAGGTGGCATGGTGGTTAGGGTGCTGTGCTCATGATCGGGAGGTTGTGTGTTCGAATCCCAGTTAGACCCCTACTGTGCTAAGACCCTTGAGTAAGATCTTAACCAAAAGTGTCCCTCTGTTCACCCAGCAGTATAACTGGGTACCAGTAAAAACATACTGGGAAGGTAACCTGCGAGGGACTAGTGTCCCATCCAGGAGAAGTTGAGCTCCTGGTCACTTTATATATATATATATATATATATATATATATATATATATATATATACAAAAATAAAAGGACAGGACAAAGACTTTCTATTGAAACTCCATTTATCACTACAGATCTGTTTCGAGGGGTGGTGAAACCATCCTCTCTCTTCAGGTGATTATAGAAGAATGATTACAAATCATTTTTAACTTTGTAATCATTCTTCTTTATGTTTTATATATATTATATATTATATATATATATATATATATATATATATATATATATATATATATATATATATATATATATATATATATATATATATATATATATATATATATATATATATATATATATATATATATATATATATATATATATATATATATATATATATATATAAATTCTAGAGGGCAGTGGTGGCCTATTGGTAAAGATGCTGGATCAATGATCCTAAGTATGGGGGTTCAAACCCCATCAACAACAGGTTATCACTGTCCCCCGAATGCACTAACTTGGTTATCAAAGACTGGCTATGTCTCTAACTGTCAATGGTGTGAGGTTCATGTAAAAGAACCATTGCTGACTTTCGACTAGAGTAGCTGCATAGCTATCAGTGTGTTTCTGCCCTGTGATGGCCTGGTGAGCAATCCAGGGTGTACTCTGCCCTCGCCTGGAGTCAGCTGAGATCGGCACCATTCTCCCTGCAACCCTAATTAGGATTAAACAGTTGGCTATATTAATTCAGTTTTATTTATGTAAAACAGGGGTCATCAACCTTTTTGAAACTTAGAGCTACTTTTTGGGTACCAATTAATGCGAAGGGATACCAGGTCGATACACACCTCTGAAATTACAAATTTGCTCAATTGAGCTTTAATTATATGTGAGCCACTCCACCGAAAGTAAGTTCTTGGGTCCAAAAATGAAAATGAGATTTTACACAGTCAGATAGAGGAGGCCCAAGGCTGCAAAATGCAGCAAAATGTTTGTCAATACCTTGAAAACTGAGCGAGTTATGCCATTTCTTGTGTCAGCATTCAACTAAAAATTTCAAAAGACGTTTTAGAGAAAAATGAGCACAAAGATTACACTTCTTCCAAGATCATTAGTCCTTAGCAACCAAGCATTTTTATGCACTTCAGCCATATGTGAGGCGCTCCACCGAATACACACAGTCTACTTTCGAGAAAATGGCCAAAAAAGTAAAAGTGGTCATTTTTTATCGAAATTAGTTTTTTTGCAACAATGCAGGCTAGTCGCTAAGGAAGATCTGAAATGAGCACCCTGATGAGCCTGGGCAAAAAAAAAAAAAAAAAAAAAAAAAAAAACACATTTGAAATTGGATTTTTGTGGTTTATTTCTTATTTCTCTTGAATAAATCATGTAAGAAATGCAGCCTAGCACCGAGTGCTCACATCAACAGGTGCAGCACAGTGTATTGGCGTCTATTTCACTCTTAATATACAACATCAAAACATAAACAAAATGAAATGTAAAGCCAAATTATAGTTTATATTTATCTGAGAACTCAAAAAAACAACAATAGAACCAGATTTACATGGTTCCATTTTAAAAGGGATGATGCTTAATACTATCAAATGCAGCCGTGGGGGGGGGGCACAAACCAGTGTCTCTCCCTCACGCCGGTCCCAACCCCGGATAAATGCAGAGGGTTGCATCAGGAAGGGCATCCGGCGTAAAACAAATGCCAAATAAACTATGGGAATCACAAGAAAGAATGACATACCGGATCGGTCGAGGCCCGGGTTAACAACGACCGCCATCAGTGCTGTCAACCAACAGGGTGCTGATGGAAATTGGACTACTGTTGGTCGAAGACGTCAAAGAAGGAGAGGCGGGAGGCGTGTCCGTTGCCAGAGAGAGAAGAGGAAAGGCCTGAGTCTCGGACTGAAAGTAGGGACTTTGAATGTTGGAACTATGGCAGGAAAAGGTAGAGAGCTGGCTGACATGATGCAGAGGAGTAAGGTGGACATACTGTGTGTTCAGGAGACCAGGTGGAAAGGTAGCAAGGCTAGAAGCATAGGAGCAGGGTTTAAGCTGTTTTATCATGGTGTGGATCGGAAGAGAAATGAGTTGGAGTCATCTTGAAGGAGGAGTTTGTCAGGAATGTTCTAGAAGTGAAAAGAGTGTCAGACAGAGTGATGAGTCTCAAGTTAGAAATTGAAGGTGTGATGTTCAATGTTGTTAGTGCTTATGCCCCACAGACAGGATGTGAGCGAGAAGAAAAGGAGAGATTCTGGAGTGAGTTAGATGAAGTGATGCAGAGTACCCCCAGAGGTGAAAGAGTGGTCATTGGGGCAAACTTCAATGGACATGTTGGTGCAGGAAACAGAGAGGACGAGGAAGTGATGGGTAGGTTTGGTATCCAGGACAGGAACGCAGAAGGACAGATTGTTGGTAGATTTTGCAAAAAGGATGGAAATGGCTGTGGTAAATACTTTCTTCCAGAAGAGAGAGGAGCATAGGGTGACTTATGAAAGTGGAGGTAGGAGCACACAGGTAGACTACATCTTGTGCAGGCGATGTAATTTAAAGGAAGTTAGTGACTGCAAAGTAGTAGCGGATGAGAGTGTTGCCAAATAGCATAGGATGGTGGTGTGCAGGATGATGCTGATGGTGGGGAAGGTGAAGAAGGCAAAGGCAGAGCAGAAGACAAAGGGGTGGAAGCTGAAAAAGGAAGACTGTCGGGTTGTCTTCAAGGAGGAGTTGAAACAGGCTTTGGGTGGTCAGGAAGTGCTTCCAGATGACTGGACAACTACAGCTAATGTGATCAGGGAGACAGGTACGAGAATACTTGGTGTGTCATCTGGAAGAAAAGTAGATAAGGACACTTGGTGGTGGAATGAGGAAGTGCAGGAGTGTGTACAAAGGAAGAGGTTAGCTAAGAAGAAGTGGGACATTGAGAAAACCAAAGAGAGTAAACAGGAGTACATGGAGACACAGCATAAGGCAAAGGTAGCGGTGTCAAAGGCCAAACAGAGCGCGTATGATGACTTGTATGCTCGGTTGGAAAGTAAAGAGGGAGACAATGATTTATACAGGTTGGCACAGCAGAGAAATAGAGATGGGAAGGATGTGCAGCAAGTTAGATTGATAAAGGACAGAGAGGGAAATGTATTGACTGATGACAGAAGTGTGCTGGGAAGATGGAAAGAGTACTTTGAAGAGCTGATGAATGAGGAAAATGAGAGAGAAAAAAGAGTAGAAGAGGTGACTGTTGAGGACCAGGAAGTAGCAAAGATTAGTAATGGTGAAGTGAGGAGGGCATTGAAGAGGATGAAGAATGGAAAGGCAGTTGGTCCTGATGACATACCGGTGGAGGTATGGAAGTGTCTAGGAGAGGTAGCAGTAGATTTTCTGAGAAGAACATTCACCACGGTCTGGATGCTGTAGGACTGTCTTGGTTGACATGTCGCTGCAACACTGTGTGGTCATTGGGCTGTACCTCTGAATTCGCAAACCGGGGTGGTAGTCCCCCTTTTGAAAAAGGGGGACCGGAGGGTGTGTTCCAATTATCGGGGAATCACACTCCTCAGTCTACCAGGAAAGTCTATGCAGGGGTACTGGAGAGGAGGATTTGACCAATAGTCGAACCTCGGATTCAGGAGGCACCATATGGTTTTCGTCCTGGCTGTAGCACTCTTGACCAACTCTATACACTCTACAGTATCGTGGAGGGGGAACAGAAGTTTGCCCAATCTGTCCACATGTGTTTTGTGAATTTGGAGAAGGCTTTCGACCGTGTCTCTCGGGCTATTTTATGGGGCGTGCTCTGGGAGTATGGTATTCCGGACTCGTTGTTATGGGCCATTTGATCGCTGTATCACTGGAGCCAGGGTTTGGTTGGTATTGGTAACAATGGGTCGAATTCATTTCTGGTGAGGGTTGGAGTTTGCCAAGGCTGTCCTTTGTCTGTTCATAATTTTTATGGACAGAATTTCTAGGCGCACCCGAGGTGTTGAGGGGTTCTGGTTTGGTAGCCATCGGATCTTGTCTCTGCTCTTTGCGGATGACGTTGTCCTTTTGGCTTCATCAACCAAATTGGAGCGATTTGCAGTCCAGTGAAAAGCGACTGGGATGAGAATCAGCACGTCCAAGTCCGAGGCCATGGTTCTCAGTTGGACAAGGGTGGAATGCACCCTCCGGGTCAGGAATGAGGTCCTGCCCCAAGTGGAGGAATTTAAGTATCTTGGGGTCTTGTTCACGAGTGAGGGAAGGATGGAGTGGGAAATTGACAGACGGATAAAATGGAGCCTGCCCTGGTCCGTCGTGGTGAAGAGGGAGCTGAGACGCAAGGGAAAGCTCTCATTTTACCAGTCAAGCTACATTCCAACCCTCACCTATGGGCACAAGCTTTGGGTAGTGAACGAAAGAACAAGATCGTGGATCCAAGTGGCTGAAATGAGCTTCCTTCTCAAAGTGGCGGGGCTCTTCCTTAGAGATAAGGTGAGAAGCTCTACCATCCGGGTAGAGCTCGGAGTAGAACTGCTGCTTCTTTGCACTGAGAGGGGCAAGTTGAGGTGGCTCCCGAACGCCTCCCTGGTGTGGTGTTTCGGGCATGTCTAACCAGAAAGAGACCCCGGGGTCGACCTAGAACACACTGGAGGGACTATGTCTCTTGGCTTGTCTGGGAACGCCTCGGTGTCCCCCCGAAAGAGCGTGAGGAATTGGCTGGGGAGAGTGACGTCCGGACCTCATTGCTTAGGTTGCTGTCTCCGCGACCCGACCCCGGAATAGGCGGAAGAAGAAGAAGAAGAAGAAGATGATGATGATGATGATGATGATGATGAGGATGATGATCTTTTTGTTGTCCACTGGCGTTGGTAAAGAAGTATCATCACTGTTTTGCTTTTAAAGGGTACTGTATGCCTTCCTTTTCAACTGGCCGCTGAAGACTTGCATGTCAAGCAAAAAAGTCCAGTTCTATTTGTTGAAGTATATACAACTATATTTACTCTATATATTCAGGCGTCACTTCGCCGCATTCCTTTGTGGATATTTTTGTGTTTAAGAAACTAAAGCATTCATCACTGACTAGATAAGTTTAGCTGATATTTTACTTCATCAGGTTTCTTTGTGTCATTTTATTCAAAGAAATATGTATGTACTTTAACATTATTCATATTAAAAGACTTCGAAACACAAGGTGTGATACACACCTTGGAGGGAAGCTTATGATCTCACTTAAGTGAAACAAAACCAAAAAAAAAACCCTATATATTTTTGAAGGTTTTTTTTTTTACCACCAACAACATAAAAATAACAAGAGGCTCAGTCAGATTTCACAGCAACAGACATTAAGCTTCCATTAACACAGGCGTGCAACTATTTCACACACCTTTGGAATTGCAGGTATAGGCTAGAGAATGCACAGGTAAATTTGGGATGGAGCATTTTTTTATAATTCAAGAGCTAGGCGATCCAAAGTGGAAAAAACTTTGTAATTTACATTAAAACCAGAAAAAAATGCATATATTATTATGGTTATTTCATTGGTCAGCATATTCACCTCTCTCTCTCTCTCTCTCTCTCTCACACACACACATACACACACACACACACACACACACACACACACACACACACACTTTCTCACTCATTCTCAATCTCTCTCTAACTCTTACTCACTCTCTTTCTCTCTCTCTCTGACTCACTCTCTCTCTCTCTCTCTCTCTCTCTCTCACACACACATACTCTCTCTCTTTCTCTCTCTCTCT
>CM045732.1:40957347-40977347 GCA_024760905.1 Plotosus lineatus | reverse complement strand
TATTTTATAATCAGAAATGGTAGATACATTTTTGGATCATGGTGTTAATGCTTTGCTTTATATAAAAAAAAAAGCTAAATCTTGGGTTGCTTTGAAATAAGTGCAGGTAGAAGTGATGGAGGGTTAAAAGGGGAAGAAAAAGGAACAACAGGAGAGCAGGGCTTAATGATGTCAGTGAGAGTGTTTGGTTCTTGTCATGGCCTATTCATCTAATTCCCACCAATCCCTCAGTATAAGGCCTTGAGTTAAAGCACTTTCGGGTTTTCACAGAGCTGTGTGACCCCTGAAATAATGTTAATGATGTTGGTTTTACTCGTTATCCTTTCGAGACCCTAATTCTGAGACTTTCCCACCATGGCCTGGCCACTGACAGCCTGCTTTGTTGTTCCAGCAATTGACCTCATTAATAACCTTCTGCAAGTCAAAATGAGGAAACGCTACAGTGTGGACAAGTCCCTCAGTCATCCCTGGCTACAGGTCAGTCCTGTTTCCTGTCTCATACAACATGTCTGCACAGAAGTGTGAATAGGAATTACCACAATGCTCGGATTTCTGCTGCTTCTTAGAATTATGAGAAAAGTGAGATTATTTCATTTCATTTCTTTGTCCAGACTGTTTTATCCTTTATTAGGGTCACAAGGTAGGCTGGAGCCTATTCCGGCCATCTCCGGGTGAGGGCAGGGTATACCCTTCATACCTTGCTGATCCATTGCAGGGCCAACACACACACACACACACACACACACACACACACACACACACACACACAGCATCATTAATATTCACATGTACACCTTAGGGCAACTGGGAATATTCAGTTAGACCAGTGCTTCTCAATTATTTTCTGTCTCGCCCCCCAAGGAAGAGGAAAACATTTCGCGCCTCCCCAATATAAATAATGTTATTTGTCTAAAAATTGTTCTAAGTAATCCTCTGCATAACGCTGTATCCTTCTTAACATAATAAATCCTTATTATCATTATGGAATACAAAAAAAAGAAGAAATATAGATCAACTTCCAACAAAGAATAACTTTATTAACATTTTTTTAGTCTTTAAACAAAAAGATTTAAAGTGCATCCATTTGCCTGAAATTAAAAAAGTATCCTTCTTTAAACTGTAAACATTTTTTGACCAACATTTTTTGAGCCATTTGTTACTGGAAAATAAAATTAAATAAAATCAATAAATAATAATAAATTCAAATTGATCAGCAATATTAACTCAGGAGCACAATACTATATAAAACACTTTAACCTACAAAACAAAAATGAATAAAACAATTTGTATTATTTTTATTTTATTTCTTTTTTTTTTTTTTTGGTCAAACTGATTAAGTCCAGATTAATGGCCATAATGAGCCTATTTCAAGTGCACAGCTTTTCGAAACAGGGTTTAAAGCCCGATACTGAACTCTCAGCTCCTGCTTAATGCTTAACTTGGATCTGGACTTATTTTCACAGCAGTGACGTCATCCAGCATGACAGAGACAGTGTCTGCTGCAGGTAGGATCAGTTCCTCTATGCTGTGGGGTTTTCCTACACTGAGCAGTTTGGATCTCCACCATATCTGATGCTAACAGAGCTCGCTGGTTTGCTGAAGTATCATTCACAAAGCGGGATGGTTGTTGGCAATATTCGGCACATTTTCGCTGAAAAAACTCACGCGGCTCATCACGTGATCGGGGTGTGATGTCTTTAAGTGACGCCTGCATTTATTTGGGTTCATTCTCTCCGCTGCCAATGTTTTCAGACACAGTAAACACAGCTGTCTTTCCTCGTTTCTCACCACAGCACAGTGAACCGAGTGCTACATCGGCTTCATCATATCCTTCCTCCTCAACTTAACTTTGGGGAGACTTTCGTTTTGTCTCACTGTCTCTGTCTCTCTCCACCTCTTTTTCCGTGCCTGTTAAAAATTTACATGGTGGGTATATTAACTTCACTTTTTATTTTACCTATGGGCACACTCTGACAGTGAGCAAGCCACTGCCACCTGCTGTAGTGGGTGTAGAATTACACTTTATCCTAATACGGCAAAAAAAAAAAAAAACATGTTCCCTGGGGGGGTCACACCCTCCACACCCTCACTATTTGAGAACCACTGAGTTAGACTAATGTGCATTTTTCTGGACTGTGGGTGGAAACTGGAGCACATGCAGAAAACCCTGGCAGGCAGACAGAGGACACAGAATTTCTACACAGAAATGCCCCTGTTGGTCACAGTGCTCAACCCAGGACCTCATTGCTGTGATGCAGAAGTACTAACCCAGGTGTTGGGAACCTTTTTGACTAAGAGAGCCAAAAAAAGACATTTTAAAATCTAATCCTCTGAGAGCAATATATATATATATATATATATATATATATATATATATATATATATATATATATATATATATATATATATATATATATATATACAAAGGACAGGACAAAGGCTTTCTATTGAAACTCCATTTATCACTACAGATCTGTTTGAGGGTGGTGAAACCATCCTCTCTTCAGGTGATTCTTCTGTAATCACCTGAAGAGAGGGATGGTTTCACCACCCTAAACAGATCTGTAGTGATAAATGGAGTTTCAATAGAAAGCCTTTGTCCTGTCCTTTGTTTATTTGCTCTACCAAAAAGTATTGAGCACTCTCCTACGGAAGGATCTACTCAGAAAATACTATATATATATATATATATATATATATATATATATATATATATATATATATATATAGAGAGAGAGAGAGAGAGAGAGAGAGAGATAGATTGATTGATATGAGCTAGAAGAGAAGGAGAGATTCTGGAGTGAGTTAGATGAAGTGATGCAGAATACCCCCAAAGATGAAAGAGTAGTCATTGGGGCAGACTTCAATGGACATGTTGGTGCAGGAAACAGAGGGGACGAGGAAGTGATGGGTAGGTTTGGTATCCAGGACAGGAATGCAGAAGGACAGATGTTGGTAGATTTTGCAAAAAGGATGGAAATGGCTGTGGTAAATACTTTCTTCCAGAAAAGAGAGGAGCATAGAGTGACATAAAAGCGGAGGTAGGAGCACACAGGGAGACTACATCTTGTGTTGGCAATGTAATATGAAGGAAGTCAGTGACTGCAAAGTAGTAGCGGGTAAGAGTGTTGCCAAACAGCATAGGATGGTGGTGTGCAGGATGACGCTGATGGTGATGAAGGTGAAGAAGGCAAAGGCAGAGCAGAAGACAAATTGGTGGAAGCTGAAAAAGTAGGAGTGTTGTGTTGTCTTCAAGGAGGAGTTGAAACAGGCTTTGGGTGGTCAGGAAGTGCTTCCAGATGACTGGACAACTACAGCTAATGTGATCAGGGAGACAGGTAGGAGAATACTTGGTGTGTCACCTGGAAGGAGAGGAGATAAGGAGACTTGGTGGTGGAATGAGGAAGTGCAGGAGTGTGTACAAAAGAAGAGGTTAGCTAAGAAGAAGTGGGACATTGAGAGGACCAAAGAGAGTAAACAGGAGTACAGGGAGACACAGCGTAAGGCGAAGGTAGCGGTATCAAAGGCCAAACAGAGGGCGTATGATGACTTGTATGCTCGGTTGGAAAGTAAAGAGGGAGACAATGATTTATACAGGTTGGCACAGCAGAGAAATAAAGATGGGAAGGATGTGCAGCAAGTTAGAGTGATTAAAGACAGAGAGGGAAATGTATTGACTGATGACAGAAGTGTGCTGGGAAGATGGAAAGAATACTTTGAAGAGCTGATGAATGAGGAAAATGAGAGAGATAAAAGAGTAGAAGAGGTGACTGTTGAGGACCAGGAAGTAGCAAAGATTAGTAATGGTGAAGTGAGGAGGGCATTGAAGAGGATGAAAAATGGAAAGGTAGTTGGCCCTGATGACATACTGGTGGAGGGATGGAAGTGTCTAGGAGAGGAAGCAGTAGATTTCCTGACAAGAACATTCAACAAGGTCTTAGAGAGTGAGAGGATGCCAGAGAAATGGAGGAGAAGTGTGCTGGTGCCCATTTTTAAGAACAAGGGAGACAGAGTTGTGGCAACTACAGAGGGATAAAGTTGATGCGCATATGATGAAGTTATGGGAAAGAATAGTGGAAGCAAGACTAAGGGCAGAGGTCAGCATTTGTGAACAACAGTTTGGTTTCATACCAAGAAAGAGCACCACAGATGCAGTGTTTGCCTTGAGGATGTTAATAGAGAAGTACAGAGAAGGTCAGGAGGAGCTGCATTGTGCCTTCGTGGAGCTAGAGAAAGCATATGACAGGGTGCCAAGAGAGGAACTGTGGTATTGCATGAGAAAGTCTGGAGTGGCAGAGAAGTATGTTAGAGTGGAGCAGGACATGTATGAGAGATGTAAGACAGTGGTGAGGTGTGCTTTCGGTGTGACAGAAGAGTTCAAGGTGGAGGTGGGACTGCATCAAGGGTCAGCTCTGAGCCCCTTCTTATTTGCTATGGTGATGGACAGGCTGACAGACGAGGTTAGGCAAGAATCTCCATGGACTATGATGTTTGCAGATGACATTGTGATCTGCAGTGAGAGCAGAGAACAAGTGCAGGAAAACCTAGAGAGGTGGAGGTATGCCCTGGAAAGGAGGGGAATGAAGGTTAGCCTCAGTAAGACAGAATACATGTGTATGAATGACAAGGACCCAACAGGAATGGTGAGGTTACAAGGAGAAGAGATAAGGAAGGTGGAGGATTTTAAGTACTACGGCTCAACAATCCAGAGCGTGGAGAGCAATGGAGAGTGTGGAAAAGAGGTGAAGAAGTGTGTGCAGGCTGGTTGGAATGGCTAGAGAAAAGTATCCGGTGTGATGTGTGATAGGAAGGTATCAGCAAGAATGAAAGGAAATGTGTACAAGACGGTGGTGAGGCCAGCGATGTTGTATGGTTTAGAAACAATGGCCCTGGGGAAAAGACAGGAGGCAGAGCTGGAGGTAGCAGAGATGAAAATGTTGAGGTTCTCTTTGGGAGTAACGAGGATGGATAGGATCAGGAATGAGCACATCAGAGGGACAGCACATGTAAGACGTTTTGGAGACAAAGTCAGAGAGGCTAGATTGAGATGGTTTGGACATGTACAGAGGAGGGATAGTGACTATATTGGTAGTAGGATGTTGAGGTTGGAACTACCAGGCAGAAGGCCTAGAGGAAGACCAAAGAGACAATTCATGGATGTGGTGAAGGAGGACATGAAGGCAGTTGATGTAAGAGAAAAAGATGCAGAGGATAAGGTGAGATGGAGGCAGATGATTCGCTGTGGCAACCCCTGAAGGGAAAAGCCGAAAGGACAAGAAGAAGAAGAAGAAGAAGAGGAAGAAGAAGAAAAAATAAAAAATATAAAAATAATATATAATAAAAAACTTTGGAGACTGGCTGAAATACAAATGTACATGTATCTTGAGGGCAGAGTAGATGGATTGATATGGTTCACAGTTACAGTGGGGTAGATGTGGTTGATTAAAGTGCACAGGTTTTTATATTGCACCTAACCGTTTTTTTCACAGATAGTTACAGAGTGGCGTTGTACAGTCTGACAGTGGTGGGGATGAAAGACCTGCGGTAGCGCTCCTTCCTGCACTGAGGATGTCTCAGTCGTCCACTGAAGGAGCTACTCAGCTCCTCTACAGTCTGGTGCAGTGGGTGAGAGCTGTTGTCCATGATGTATGTGAGCTTAGCTCCCATCCTCCTCTCACCCACCTCCTCCACAGAGTCCAGTGGGCAGCCCAGGACAGCACTGGCCCTCCTGACCAGCTTGATCAGTCTCTTTCTGTCCCGCTCTGTGCTGCCCGGGACCCAGCAGACAGCAGCGTAGAGGATTGTAGGGGCTACCACAGAGTCATAAAATGTCCTGAGCAGAGGTCTGCATACTCTGAAGGACTTAAGTCTCCTCAGAAGGTGGAGCTGACTCTGTGCCTTCTTGTACAGGGTGCTAGTATTGTGGGACCAGTCCAGTTTATTGTTGAGGTAAACGTCCAGGTACTTGAAACTGTCCACTGTCTCAATGTCCTGTCCCTGGATGTTCACCAGTGGGTGTGTTGGTGTGCTTCTCTTAAAGTCGACCACCATCTCCTTCGTCTTACTAGTGTTCAAGCACAGGTGGTTGTGCTCACACCAGTCCACAAAGTTGACGATGACCAACCGGTACTCCAGCTCATTCCCCTCTGACACACAGCCCACAATGGCGGAGTTGTCAGTGAACTTCTGGAGGTGGCAGCTGTCCGTGTTATAGGTGAAGTCTGAGGTTTACATGGTGAAGAGGAAAGGTGAGAGGATGGTGCCCTGAGGTGCCCCCGTGCTGCAGACTACCACCTTTGACTCACAGCCTCGCAGCCACACATACTGTGGACGGTCAGTGAGGTAGTTGATGATCCAGGCAGCAAGATGTCCGTCCACTCCCGCGTCCTCCAGTTTCCCCCGCAGAAGCGCCAGCCTGATGGTGTTGAAGGCGCTGGAGCAGTCAAAGAACATGACCCTCACAGCGCTACCGGCGATCTCAAAGTGGGTGAGCCCCCGCTGCAGATGGTAGATGACGGCGCCTTCTACCCCGATGTTGGGCCTGTTGGCAAACTGCAGCGGGTCTAGGGTGGGGCTCACCACAGAGCGGAGGTGGTCGAGGAGGAGCCACTCCATGGTCTTCATGAGGTGGGAGGTCAGGGCGACAGGTCTGTAGTGGGCCAGTTCCTTGGCTTGAGCTGTTTTACGAACCGGGACCACACAGGACGTCTTCCACAGGACAGGAACCTTCTCCAGGCTGAGGCTCAGGTTGTAGAGTTGGCATAGGACCTCACAGAGCTGGTCCGCACAGGTCCTCAGCAGCCTGGGACAGATGCCATCTGGTCCTGCAGATTTCCTCTGATTTAGTTGCCTCAACTGTCTCCTCACCTGGTCCGACTGGAGGGAGAGGGGGGGACTGGGGTGGGCTGCAGGGGGAGGGGGATGTGTCCGTGGGGCTGCTATCTCCTCCCTGTTCCCCCCTCTTCACACATCTCCAGACCAGTGGACACCTCCCCCTCCCCAGGCCAACTTCACCTGACTGCAGAAGGGGAGAGGGTGAATCAAACCTGTTGAAGTAACACTTTAATTCATCCGCTCAGCGCTGGTCACCATCTGCTGTTCCTCTGACACTCTGCCCAAATCCAGACATAGTCTTTAGTCCTCGCCAGACCTCCCGCACGTTGTTCTGAGCCAGCTTCTCCATCTTCTTCCCATAATCCTTCTTGGCCCTCCTGATCCTCCACTGGAGCTCATGGAGAGGACCTCCTTCTGCTCCTCTCTATCCCCCGAGATGAAAGCCCTCTTCTTCTGGTTCAAGAGCACTTTAAGCTCAGGGGTGACCCACGAGTGGTTGTTGGAGAAGCACCGTACCCTCCGTGTTGGCACAGTGCTGTCCACGCAGAAGTTTATGTAATCAGTGATACAGTGTGTGAGGCTGTCCATGTCATCACCAAAGGAGTCACAGAGCATGCTCCAGTCTGTGGACTGGAAACAGTCCCTAAGCCTCTCATTGATCTCCTCAGTCCATACTTTCACAGACCTCTTCTGCAGAGGTTCTTTTCGCACCCTGGGTGTGTAGTGGGGGAGCAGATAGACAACGTTGTGATCTGAGCGTCCCAGTGGGGGGAGGGGAGTTTAAGCTTCCTTCACATTTGCATGGAGCAAGTCCAGCGTTTTATTGTTTCTCGTGGTGCACTGCACGTACTGCGTGAACGTTGGGAGAGAGACGGAGAGAGAGGCGTGGTTAAATATAATATCATATGTATATATATATATATATATATATATATATTAATACTGAATACAACTAAATTTAAAAAGAAGACCAACAATTTGAGAGTATTACAAGACTCTGAATTTATTTTAAACAACATTGTTATAATTAAGTTATTTATTAATAAGAAAAGTACTTCTTACTATTAATGTGACTTCTGGTGCTGCATGGTTTTTCTAATGGCTTTGTAGTCTGGTTGATACATGCTGAGGTTCAGTTTCATGCAGGCGTTTAGGCTTCCATCTGTTAAATGTGACCACAGGTTGGTCTTGATGTTTATCAGGTTTGAGAAGGACCGCTCGTGTGCGCATGTGGAGCCAAACATGGTCAATACGACAGGACTCAGATTGGAGTGTTTATGTGACAGGCGTCCCAGCTTTTGGCAATCAGCTGGGCTACGGGTTGAGGTTTTTCCATGTCTGTCCATTTGTGTTTGCTTGCCAGCTGTGCTTGGCTTCGTACAAATGAGCTGATCAAAAATCAGGGAAATGTACCTTTTTACTCAAAAAAAAACATGCGCAGTCTGTGACTGTTGTTATAATCCAATAAAATTAGAGTTTCAAGGTATCGGACCCGCCCGCATACTGGCGTACAGAAAGGATTGGCTCTCCGCTGCACGCCACAGTGATGTAGCATTGAAAATAGATGTATAGATTTAAATGTGCGAGATTTATTCATCTGTTTTTGTTTTATTTGATGGGGTTTTTTTGTATTTTTTATTTAAATGACAGTGAAATTATGTATTCGTTATACTGTTAAGAAAAGCCATATATTATATGTATCATCTGAGAGCCAGAGACAGTCATCAAAAGAGCCACATCTGGCTCGCTAGCCATAGGGTCCCGACCCCTGTACTAACCAATACAATACCATGCTGCCCAAGTCACATAATGTGTGTAGAAAGCTTGTTTACTTATCACTCATTTACTGGTAAAGCCATAATGTTTATTATCATTATTGTCGGCGGCGGCAGCAGCCGTACGTCTTGAGAGACGATGGTGTAGCGCTATGGTAGGCATTTGCGGGAGTGACTGTAAAGGCCCACCCTAGAGTGACAGTTAGTTTCTTAAACATTTACTGCATACAAAAGGGCTTTGAGGTGCCATGGGGGCTGCGCTTTCTTTCCTCTTTGCTCTTTTCTCAGCTAGCTTGTTAATTCTGTTGCTTTCAGCTTTGTTGACCCCCTCGTTGACAGTGGTCTTCCAGAGCTGGCGTGTTTCAGCAGTGCCTTCACAGGTGTTGATGTCGATGCCAGATAATTTCATGTCCCGCTTGCACACGTCCTTGTACCGAAGCTGTGGTCTTCCTGTGCAGCGGGAGCCCTCACTCAGCTCTCCATATAAACATGTCTTTAGGGATGCGCCCCTCATCCATTTGCTGTACGTGACCCAACCACCTAAGTCGTCTCTGGCTAAGCAGTGCGAGCAGACTTGGCATGCCAGCACGCTGTAGCACCTCTGTGTTGGTTACTTTGTCTTGCCATTTTATAGAAAGCAGACGCCTGAGACAGTCGAGGTGAAAGCTGTTGAGCCGCTTTTCCTGACCAGCGTACGTGGACCAGGCCTCACTGCCATAAAGGAGTGTGCTGAGTACACAGGCCTGGTAGACACGTAGCTTGGTGTTCTTCGTTAGCTGGGTGTTACTCCATACAGGCTTGTTCAGCTTGGACATCACTGCGGCGTAATTAACTCAATTAAATAATATAATTATGTTTTGGGTTGTGGGGTTACTGGAGCCCACCCCAGTCAACTCTGGATGAAGACGGGTACACCACAAACAGCTAACTAGACCACTGCAGGGTCAATCAGTAGATGTATCTATCTATACAATTCATCAGTGAGTGAAAAATGTTTACTATGAATTTTTGACACGTTTTGTGAAGATTAAAATAGTAAAAGTAAGCTCAATGATAGTTAAGTGTCCAGTACAGCCAGCTAGAGGGCCAATACACCAAACATTGACCTTTGCAGAAATAACTGTCTTCAATAAGGTCCAACAACAATAACGACCAGACATCCCACAAGGTTCAATCAATGATGAATTATTTTATGAAGTATGGGAAGTGGTGGCCTAGTGGTATAGGACACTGGATCACTGATCGTAAGGTTGAGGGTTTGAAGCCCACTCTCCACAAGGTTGTCGCTGTCGTCCCCCCAGTGCAGCTCATTGGGTTATCAAAGGTGGGCCATGCCTCTAACTGTCTCTGGTAAGAGGCATGTAAAAGAACCATTGCTGACTTTTGACAAGAGTACCTGCAAAGCTGTCAGCGTGTTTCTGCCCTGCGATGACCTTTCGAGCTGTCCAAGGTGTACTCTACCCTCGCCTGGAGTTGGCTGGGATGGGCGCCAGCCTCTCCACGATACTAATTAGAATTAAGCGGTTGCAGAAATCAAACTGAAAAAAAAAACCTTCATCAGGTCAGGTGGCACCCTCTCACCCCATCAGCTATCCCTCACTGGCAGCAATCGATCAATCAATTTTCAAAGTTGATGTATTGGAAGCAGGAACATTGACCCCGCATGAATATCTGTGTAACAGTAAGATGGCTAAAAATATGATTGGCTGTTGTGGTGGTTCTCAAAACTGTCTCGCTGCCTTGTAGTTCCCACATTGTCACCTTTCACAAGTTTTCTGACACCCTTTCAATACAACCTCATTAAAACCTATTCCGTGTTTTCACCTTCTTTTCAACCTGCACTGAACCACCTTCAAAACCGCTGTCATGTGAGGCTATTTAACCACATTGTAATCATATTTGGGCACTTTGGAACCACACTGAGCCACCATCAGTACCACACCCCCATTCTTAGAATTCTGTGTTTATAGGCAACCTTCATCTTCTTCTTCTTCTTTTCCTTTCGACTTTTCCCTTTTTCAAGGGTTTTCACAGTGAATCATTGCATGTTTTGATTTGGCATAGGTTTTTACTTCGGTTGCCCTTCTTGACACAACCCATTAGCAAGGGGCAGAAACACGCTGATGGCTTTGCAGCTCCTCTTTTCGAAGAGAATCAGCAATGGTTCTTTTACATGCCTCTTACCATAGACAGTGAGAGACATGGCCGGTCTTTGATAACCCAGTTAGCTGCACTGGGGGGACAGTGACAACCTTGTGGACTGTGGGGCTTGAACCCCCAACTTTGGGATCAGTGCCACCTTACCACCAGGCCACCACTGCCCATGCTGTATATACTGTATATATAAATACACACAATACAAATATATATATATATATACACAAGTCCTTCTAAAAAAATTAGCATATTGTGATAAAGTTCATTGTTTTCTGTAATGTACTGATAAAAATTAAACTTTCATATATTTTCAATTCATTGCACACCAACTGAAATATTCCAGGTCTTTTATTGTTTTAATACTGATGATTTTGGCATATAGCTCATGAAAACCCAAAATTCCTATCTCAAAAAATTAGCTTATTTCAGTCGACCAATAAAAAAAAGTTTTTTTAATACAAAAAAGTCAACCTTCAAATAATTATGTTCAGTTATGCATTCAATACTTGGTCAGGAATCCTTTTGCAGAAATGACTGCTTCAATGCAGCGTGGCATGGAGGCAATCAGCCTGTGGCACTGCTGAGGTGTTATGGAGGCCCAGGATGCTTCGATAGTGGCCTTAAGCTCATCCACAGTGTTGGGTCTGGTGTCTCTCAACTTTCTCTTCACAATATCCCACAGATTCTCTATGGGGTTCAGATCAGGAGAGTTGGCAGGCCAATTGAGCAGAGTAATACCATGGTTGGGTAAACCATTTACCAGTGGTTTTGGCACTGTGAGCAGGTGCCAGGTCGTGCTGAAAAATGAAAATATTCATCTCCATAAAGCTTTTCAGCAGATGGAAGCATGAAGTGCTCGAAAATCTCCTGATAGCTAGCTGCATTGACCGTGCCCTTGATAAAACACAGTGGACCAACACCAGCAGCTGACATGGCACCCCAGACCATCACTGACTGTGGGTACTTGACACTGAACTTCAGGCATTTTGGTATTTCCTTCTCCCCAGTCTTCCTCCAGACTCTGGCACCTTGATTTCCGAATGACATGCAAACTTTGCTTTCATCCAAAAAAAGTACTTTGAACCACTGAACAACAGTCCAGTGCTGCTTCTCTGTAGCCCAGGTCAGGCGCTTCTGCCGCTGTTTCTGGTTCAAAAGTGGCTTGACCTGCGGAATGCGGCACCTATAACCCAGTCCACTGCTTCCACAGGTCACCCAAGGTCTGGAATCGGCCCTTCTCCACAATCTTCCTCAGGGTCCGGTCACCTCTTCTGGTTGTGCAACGTTTTCTGCCACACTTTTACCTTCCCACAGACGTCCTACTAAGGTGCCTTGATACAGCACTTTGGGAACAGCCTATTCGCTCAGAGATTTCTTTCTGTGTACCCTCTTGCTTGAGGATGTCAACGATGGCCTTCTGGACAGCAGTCAGGTCAGCAGTCTTACCCATGATTGCGGTTTTGAGTAATGAACCAGGCTGGGAGTTTTTAAAAGCCTCAGGAATCTTTTGCAGGTGTTTACAGTTAATTGGTTGATTCAGATGATTAGGTTAATAGCTCGTTTAGAGTACCTTCTCATGATATGCTAATTTTTTGAGATAGGAATTTTTGGTTTTCATGAGCTGTATGCCAAAATCATCAATATTAAAACAATAAAAGACCTGAAATATTTCAGTTGGTGTGCAATGAATCTAAAATATATGAAAGTTTAATTTTTATCAGTACATTACAGAAAATAATTAACTTTATCACAATGTGCTAATTTTTTGAGAAGTACTAGTGTATATATATATATATATATATATATAATGCAGCCATGAGGCGGGGGGCACTAACCAGTGTCTCTCCCCCTTATGCCTGTCCCAAGCCTGGGGAAATGCAGAGGGTTGCGACAGGAAGTTCATCCGGCGTAAAACATTTGCCAAAATACAAAATGCAAACCACAAAGACAAATCTCATACGGGATCGGTCGAGGCCCGGGTTAACAACGACCACCATCAGTGCTGTCAACCAACAGGGTGCTGATGGAAATTGGACTACTGTTGGTCGAAGACGTCGAAGAAGGAGAGGTGGGAGGCGTGTCCGTAGGCAGAGAATGAAGAGGAAAAGCATGAGTCTAGGACTGAGAGTAGGGACTTTGAGTGTTGGAACTATACAAGGAAAAGATAGAGAGCTGGCTGACATGATGCAGAGGAGGAAGGTGGACATACTGTGTGTTCAGGAGACCAGGTGGAAAGGTAGCAAAGCTAAAAGCTTAGGAGCAGGGTTTAAACTGTTTTATCATGGTGTGAATGGGAAGAGAAATGGAGTAGGAGTCATCTTGAAGGAGGAGTTTGTTAGGAATCTTCTAGCAGTGAAAAGAGTGACAGACAGAGTGATGAGTCTCAAGTTATAAATTGAAGGTGTGATGTTCAATGTTGTTAGTGCTTATGCCCCACAGAGAGGATGTGAGGTAAAAGAGAAGGAGAGATTCTGGAGTGAGTTAGATGAAGTAATGCAGAGTACCCCCAGAGGTGAAAGAGTGGTCATTGGTGCAGACTTCAATGGACATGTTGGTGCAGGCACCAGAGGGGAAGACGAAGTGATGGGCAGGTTTGGTATCCAGGACAGGAACACAGAAGGACAGATATTGATCGATCCTGCAAAAAGATTGGAAATGGCTGTGGTAAATACTTTCTTCAAGAAGAAACTGGAGCATAGGGTGACTTATAAAAGCGGAGGTAGGAGCACACGGGGAGACTACATCTTGTGTCGGCGATGTAATTTGAAGGTAGTCAGTGACTGAAAAGTAGTAGCGGGTGAGACTGTTGCCAAACAGCATAGGATGGTGGTGTGCAGGATGACGCTGATGGTGAGGAAAGTGAAGAAGGCAAAGGCAGAGCAGAAAACAAAGTGGTGGAAGTTGAAAAAGGAAGAGGGTCATGTTGTCTTCAAGGAGGAGTTGAAACAGGCTTTGGGTGGTCAGGAAGTGCTTCCAGATGACTGGACAACTACAGCCAATGTTATAAGGGACACAGGTAGGAGACTGCTTGGTGTGTCTTCTGGAAGGAAAGTAGATAAGGAGACTTGGTGGTGGAATGAGGAAGTGCAGGAGTGTGTACAAAGGAAGAGGTTAGCTAAGAAGAAGTGGGACATTGAGAGGACCGAAGAGAGTAAACAGGAGTACAGGGAGACACAGCGTAAGGCGAAGGTAGCAGTGGCTAAGGCCAAACAGAGAGTGTATGATGACTTGTATAATAGGTTGGAAAGTAAGGAGGGAGAAAATTATCTATACGGGTTAGCACAGCAGAAAAAGAGATGGGAAGGACGTGCAGCAAGTTAGATTGATAAAGGACAGAGAGGGACATGTATTGACTGATGACAGAAGTGTGCTGGGACAATGGAAAAAGTACTTTGAAGAGCTGATGAATGAGGAAAATGAGAGAGAAAAAAGAGTAGAAGAGGTGACCATTGAGGAGCAGGATGTAGCAAAGATCAGTAAGGGTGAAGTGAGGAGGACACTGAAGAGGATGAAGAATGGAAAGGCAGTTGGTCCTGATGATATACCTGTGGAGGTATGGAAGTGTCTAGGAGAGGTAGCAGTAGATTTTCTGACAAGAACATTCAACAAGGTCTTAGAGAGTAAGCAGATGCCGGAGGAATGCAGGAGAAGTGTGCTGGTGCCCATTTTTAAGAACAATGGAGACGTGCAGAGTTGCGGCAACTACAGAGGGATAAAGTTGATGAGCCATGCGATGAAGTTATGGGAAAGAATAGTGGAAGCTAGACTAAGGGCAGAGGTCAGCATTTGTAGCAACAGTTTGGTTTCATGAAAAGAAAGAGCACCACAGATGCAATGTTTGCTTTGAGGATGTTAATTGAGAAGTACAGAGAAGGCCTAGAAGAGATGAAGAGATTTATGGATGTGGTGAAGGAAGACATGAAGGTCATTGGAGTAAGAGAAGAAGATGCAGAGGACAGAGCGAGATGTCGGCGGATGGTTTGCTGTGGCGACCCCTTAAGGGTATAGCCGAAAGGAAAAGAAGATCTATCTATCTATCTATCTATCTATCTATCTATCTATCTATCTATATATATATATATATATATATATATATATATATATATATATATATATATATATATAATGTGTGTGTGTGTGTGTGTGTGTGTGTGTGTGTGTGTGTGTGTGTGTGTGTGTGTGTGTGTGTGCACGCACATACATCAAAAAGTAAAAAATAAAATGAAAGAGCCACAATCGTGAAACACTAACATTCTGACCAGCATAATTAGCAGCAGCTACAACAGTAAACTGACAGCTTTGATGCTTCATGCTTGGTGCATGGCATGTGTGGGACACTAGTGAGGCCGAGAGTTCATGCTGGAGCATGAATCCATATTTGTGCACATGCTCAATCCATATATATCATGGCTCATCAGGCTGGTACTTATCCCCAGTTTCCATAGCGTGAAGCAACCAGGAGTTCAACTCCCCCTGGATGGGACGCTATAGTCCATCGCAGGTTACCTTCCCAGTATATTTTACTGGTACCCATTTATACTGCTAATGCAGCCATGAGGCGGGGGGGGCACTAACCAGTGTCTCTCCCCCTTATGCCGGTCCCAAGCCCGGATAAATGCAGAGGGTTGCGACAGGAAGGGCATCCGCGAAACTTCTGCCACATTTAAAAATGCAAATGATCAAAACAAAATTCATACCGGATCGGTCGAGGCCCGGGTTAACAACCATCGCCATCAGTGCTGTCAACCAACAGGGTGCTGATGGAAATTGGACTACTGTTGGTCAAGACGCCGAAGAAGAAGAGGCGGGAGGCGTGTCCGTAGGCAGAGAGAGAAGAGGAAATGCGTGAGCCTCGGACTGAGAGTAGGGACTTTGAATGTTGGAACTATGCAAGGAAAAGATAGGGAGCTGGCTGACATGATGCAGAGGAGGAAGGTGGACATACTGTGTGTTCAGGAGACAAGGTGGAAAGGCAGAAAGCCTAAAAGCTTAGGAGCAGGGTTTAAACTGTTTTATAATGGTGTGGATGGGAAGAGAAATGGAGTCGAGTCATCTTGAAGGAGGGGTTTGTCAGGAATGTTCTAGAAGTGAAAAAGAGTGTCAGACAGAGTGATGAGTCTCAAGTTAGAAATTGAAGGCGTGATAGTCAATGTTGTTAGTGCTTATGCCCCACAGGCAGGATGTGTAAGCTAGAAGAGAAGGAGAGATTCTGGAGTGAGTTAGATGAAGTGATGCAGAGTACCCCAGAGGTGAAAGAGTGGTCATTGGAGCAGACTTCAATGGACATGTTGGTGCAGGCAACAGAGGGACGAGGAAGTGATGGGCAGGTTTGGTATCCAGGACAGGAACACAGAAGGACAGATGTTGATCGATTTTGCAAAAGGATGGAAATGGCTGTGGTGAATACTTTCTTCCAGAAGAAACAGAAGCATAGGGTGACTTATGAAAGCGGAGGTAAGAGCACACAGGTAGACTACATCTTGTGTAGGCGATGTAATTTGAAGGAAGTCAGTGACTGCAAAGTAGTAGTGGGTGAGAGTGTTGCCAAACAGCATAGGATGGTGGTGTGCAGGATGACACTGATGGTGAGAAAGGTGAAAAAGGCAAAGGTAGAGCAGAAGACAAAGTGGTGGAAGCTGAAAAGGAAGAGGTCGTGTTGTCTTCAAGGAGGAGTTGAAACAGGCTTTGGGAAGTCAGGAAGTGCTTCCAGAGGACTGACAACCACAGCCAATGTGATCAGGAGACCGGTAGGAGAGTATTTGTGTGTCCTCTGGAAGGAAAGTAGATAAGGAAACTTGGTGGTGGAATGAGGAAGTGCAGGAGTGTGTACAAAAGAAGAGGTTAGCCAAGAAGAAGTGGGACATTTGAGAGGACCTCAAGAGAGTAAACAGGAGTACAGGGAGACACAGCGTAAGGCTTAAGGTAGCAGTGTCAAAGGCCAAACAGAGGGCGTATGATGACTTGTATGATAGGTTGAACAGTAAGGAGGGAGAAAATGATCTATACAGGTTAGCACAGCAGAGAAATAGAGATGGGGAAAGACGTGCAGCAAGTTAGAGTGATAAAGGACAGAGAGGGAAATGTATTGACTGATGACAGAAGTGTGCTGGGAAGATGGAAAGAGTACTTTGAAGAGCTGATGAATGAGGAAAATGAGAGAGAGAAAAGAGTAGAAGGGGTGACCATTGAGGAGCAGGAAGTAGCAAAGATTAGTAAGGGAGAAGTGAGGAGGGCATTGAAGAGGATGAAGAGTGGAAAGGCAGTTGGCCCTGATGACATACCAGTTGAGGTATGGAAGTGTCTAGGGAGGTAGCAGTAGATTTTCTGACAAGAATATTCAACAAGGTCTTAGAAAGTGAGCAGATGCCAGAGGAATGGAGGAGAAGTGTGCTTGTGCCCATTTTTAAGAACAAGGGCGATGTACAGAGTTGTGGCAACTACAGAGGGATAAAGTTGATGAGCCATACAATGAAGCTATGGGAAAGAATAGTGGAAGCAAGACTAAGGGCAGAGGTCAGCATTTGTGAACAACAGTTTGGTTTCATGCCAAGAAAGAGCACCACAGATGCAGTGTTTGCTTTGAGGATGTTAATAGAGAAGTACAGAGAAGGTCAGAAGGAGCTGCATTGTGCCTTTGTGGATCTGGAGAAAGCATATGACAGGGTGCCGAGAGAAGAACTGTGGTATTGTATGAGGAAGTCTGGAGTGACAGAGAAGTATGTTAGAGTGGTGCAGGACATGTATGATAGATGTAAGACAGTGGTGAGGTGTGCTGTCGGTGTGACAGAAGAGTTCAAGGTGGAGGTGGGACTACATCAAGGGTCAGCTCTCAGCCCCTTCTTGTTTGCTATGGTGATGGACAGGCTAACAGATGAGGTTAGACAAGAATCTCCATGGACTATGATGTTTGCAGATGACATTGTGATCTGTAGTGAGAGCAGAGACCAAGTGGAGGAAAATCTAGAGAGGTGGAGGTATGCCCTGGAAAGGAGGGGATTGAAGGTTAGTCTTAGTAAGACAGAATACATGTGTGTGAACGACAAGGACCCAAGAGGAACTTTGAGGTTACAGGGGGCAGAGATAAAGAAGGTGGAGGATTTTAAGTACTTAGGCTCAACAATCCAGAGCAATGGAGAGTGTGGAAAAGAGGTGAAGAAGCGCGTGCAGGCAGGGTGGAATGGATGGAGAAAAGTGTCCGGTGTGATGTGTGATAGGAGAGTATCGGCAAGAATGAAGGGAAAAGTGTACAAGACGGTGATGAGGCCAGCAATGTTGTATGGTTTAGAGACAGTGGCCCTGGGGAAAAGACAGGAGTCAGAGTTGGAGGTAGCAGAGATGAAAATGTTGAGGTTCTCTTTGGGAGTAACGAGGATGGATAGGATCAGAAATGAGTACATCAGAGGGACAGCACATGTTAGATGTTTTGGAGACAAAGTCAGAGAGGCTAGATTGAGATGGTTTGGACATGTACAGAGGAGGGATAGTGAGTATATTGGACGTAGGATGCTGAGGTTGGAACTACCAGGCAAAAGGCCCAGAGGAAGACCAAAGAGAAGATTTATGGATGCAGTGAAGGCGGACATGAAAGTCGTTGGAGTAGGAGTAGAAGATGCAGAGGATAGGGAGAGATGGAGGCAGATCATTTGCTGTGGCGACCCCTGAAGGGAACAGCCGAAAGGAAAAGAAGACCCATTTATACTGCTGGGTGAACAGAGGCACACTTGTGGTTGAGACCTTGCCCAGGGGTCTTAGCACAGTGAGGGTCTCAGTGGGATTCAAACTCACAACTTCCCGATCATGAGCGCATAACTGTTCGGAACACTTCCAGAAATCACCGTCTGTGAGCACAAGTCACAGAGATACAGCCTTGGGAACTGAGTGCTGATAACAAGCCGGGCGGTCCTTCTCTTCTTTTGTCTGGTGGATGTGGCATTTATATTTCCCAAAGAGATAAAAGAATGAAAACAATGATAACATTTTTAATTCATATGATTGTAGAGGATGTTTTCCACTTTGCCTCAGTCCTTTTTTAACAATCTTTCACATGGAATCTTTAGTGGTGCTTCTGGATCATGTTCACATATGACTTCTTCTCTCTATGATTGCGTTTTAACTGCATCTGTGGATGATCCAGTGAAGTGTGTTCACAGACAGTGATTTCAGGAAGTGCTCCTGAGCCCATGCAATGATTTCCCTGACAGAATCATGCCTGTTTTTAACAAAGTGCTGCGTGGGTGCTTGACGATCATAGGAATCAACACTGATTTTGGAGTTGTCCCTTGCAAAAAGAAACTCGGAATGTCTGAATTTCTGAAATTCTGTGAATCTTTGAAGATACGAAGTATTAAATATGAAAAGATGTATGAAGTCTTTGCAATTTTACGTTAAATGTCTGTTATATTGTTGTACTTTTATTCTGCACTGGTTTCAATCGATAGATGCAAGACATCGGTGACCCTCTGCCAGATGCTCTTTTTTATACCCAGTCTTGTTGGTGTTAAATTTAAAATGAGCCAATATTTTTCATAGTATAGTAAAATTCCTCAATTTGAATATTTGATTGGATTTTGATGTTCTATTGTGAATAAAATACCTATTCATAAGAACTCCATATTAGATGTTTTTTTTCTGTCATTTCTTATTTTTTTAAACATTTTCCACAGTGTCACATTCATTTATTTTCAAATGCTTAATCCTAATTAGGGTCACATCAGACTGGTACCTATCTCAGTCGATTCTGGGCAAGGGACACACTGAACATATTTACAGACAATCACATGGAAAACATACAGCCATTTAAACTCACTCCCTCACCTTGGGGTGATTTGAAACAGAAAATTCACCCACTGTGCATGTTTTTGGACTTTGGGAAGAAACCGGAGTACCCAGAGGAAACCCATGCAAGCATGGGGAACATGCAAACTCTGCACAGAAATGGCCTAGCCTGAGAATTATGATTCAGCCTTGCTAACCACTACGCCACCGTGCCACCCCATGGTGTCCTAATTTTTTTGGAATTGGGGTTGTATATCCTAACTTCTGAGGCTCTGCTTGATGGTAGAATCCAGGCAGGAGAACGGAGTGTTACCTCATTTAATATTTCTTATTTAAGCTTTTCTGGTTTAGGGTGGCTTATATGGTTAAGTTGTGAATCTGTGAATGGAGGAGATGAAAAATAAGATTGAATGTGAATCTTGTTGCAGCTAATGCTTTGCTGATATGTTTCTTTGACAG
>CM045732.1:40949847-40952347 GCA_024760905.1 Plotosus lineatus | reverse complement strand
TGCTGGATATCCAACTGTATCAATCAACACACACACACACACACACACACAGACACACACACACACACACACACACACACACACACACACACACACACACACACACACGCTTGTCAAAACAACACAAAGTTGAGCGCGCGGCGCTCGGGGATGGATCATGACACTCGGCATGATGAAAGAGCAGAGATGGGCCCGGAGTGAAGTCTCTCCTCTCGGAGCTCCTCATTTTACACCAGGCTGAGCTGCGATCATTCAAAACAGAAAACCACAGCAAAGCAAATGCACCAAGCCGCTGCGAATCAGCCGCGCCGCCGCAATGAGCCGAGACAAACCGGAGCAGATGATGAACGCTTCAGGACTGAAAAAACCGGGACAATCTACACATGGACCGTCTGCCGGCTTCCCCCGGTACCGACACGCACCGTCCGCGCCTTCGTTCAAACCCGAACCACACGCCCTCTGCTCTACTGCATATCATCACATCAATTGTTTATTATTATTATTATTATTATTATTATTATTATTATATATTATTATTATTATTATTATTATTATTATTATTATTATTATTATTATATAATAATAATAATAATAATAATAATAATAAAAATAATAATAATAATAAAAACTGTCAGCGACTACGGACTGAAAAAAAAAGATGAAATACAAAGCAGGTTCTTTAATGGTGTTCCTTGAGTTATTATTTTAGAATAAAGTACTGTGATTGGATCACCGTAACTTACCCAACCATATCGTGGGGGGGGGGTCGATTATTTATGTTTGTGTAAATCTTTGTATACATTCACAGTAAAAAATGAAAAATAAACTAAAAATTGTCTAAAAATAAATTCTACTGTGGCATTTAAATACATTAAGAGGCAAACACTGAACTAGAAAAGTATTCATTCCAACATATCCATTTATTTCATTTTCTGAAACGCTTATTCCTAATTAGGGTTTCCGGGAGGCTGGCCCCTATCTCAGCCGACTCCGGGTACACCCTGGACAGCTCGCCAGGCCATCGAAGGGCCCATTCTAATATATACCATAACCATTGGAAGAGGTAATAATAATAATAATAATAATAATAATAATAATAATAATAATAATAATAATAATAATATCATGATCATTATTATTGCCATTATTTTAGTAATTTATTGGCATTATTTATATATATATATATATATACAATATCCAAATCCGATTTACCATTGTATTCGATGTTAATTGTTAAAATATTATATATTAAAAATTACATTTCCATTATTGTTGCTGTTAGTATTATTTTTATATATAACAGAATAAGGTGTAAATCTGGAAGAAGAAAGTATAAAACACACGCAAAAATGTTTCGCCAAAATCAGCAGTTCTATTTTTGATATGTATATTTTTGATGAGTATATTTTTGATGAATATATTTTGATGAGTATATTTTTGATGAGTATATTTTTTGGTGAGTATATATTTTTGATGAGTATATTTTTGATGAGGATAAGTTTTTGATGAGTATATTTTTGATGAGGATATGTTTTTGATGAGTATATTTTGATGAGTATATTTTTGATGAGGATATGTTTTTGATGAGTATATTTTGATGAGTATATTTTTGATGAATATATTTTGATGAGTATATTTTTGATGAGTATATATTTTTGATGAGGATATGTTTTTGATGAGTATATTTTTGATGAGTATATTTTGATGAGTATATTTTTGATGAATATATTTTGATGAGTATATTTTTGATGAGTATATTTTGGTGAGTATATATTTTTGATGAGGATATGTTTTTGATGAGTATATTTTTGGTGAGTATATATTTTTGATGAGTATATTTTTGATGAGGATATGTTTTTGATGAGTATATTTTGATGAGTATATTTTTGATGAATATATTTTGATGAGTATATTTTTGATGAGTATATTTTTGGTGAGTATATGTTTCTGATGAGGATATGTTTTTGATGAGTATATTTTTGGTGAGTATATATTTTGATGAGTATATTTTTGATGAGGATATGTTTTTGATGAGTATATTTTGATGAGTATATTTTTGATGAATATATTTTGATGAGTATATTTTTGATGAGTATATTTTTGGTGAGTATATATTTCTGATGAGGATATGTTTTTGATGAGTATATTTTTGGTGAGTATATTTTTGATGAATATATTTTGATGAGTATAATTTTGATGAGTATATTTTTTGGTGAGTATATGTTTCTGATGAGTATATATTTTTTATAAGTATATTTTTCAGTTTAAATAAACTCTGGACGTGCCGGAGTCACGTTTCCGGTGAGTCCGCCCTCGCAGTCTCTGCACGAGGATTTCGAGCGATCAGCGCGGACCACGAGCCGTGCGCGCCACTGTCCCATAGAACGAGGTCTGTCCGCGGAGGGCGCCTGTTCCCCGGATGGAAGTGCCGGAACACACCATTTCATTCAAGACCAAAACCCCGTCCGCCTCAGCGGTACACGCCTTCGGTATGACCGGA
>CM045732.1:40922347-40944847 GCA_024760905.1 Plotosus lineatus | reverse complement strand
TGTTGGTGGTAGTAGTGTTAGTTGTACAATAGTGGTGGTGGTAGTATTAGTGCTAGTAGAAGAAATGATAGTAGTGTTGGTGGTAGTAGTGTTAGTTGTACAATAGTGGTGGTGGTAATATTAGTGCTAGTAGAAGAAATGATAGTAGTGTTGGTGGTAGTAGTGTTAGTTGTACAATAGTGGTGGTGGTAGTATTAGTGCTAGTAGAAGAAATGATAGTAGTGTTGGTGGTAGTAGTGTTAGTTGTACAATAGTGGTGGTGGTAGTATTAGTGCTATTAGAAGAAATGATAGTAGTGTTGGTGGTAGTAGTGTTAGTTGTACAATAGTGGTGGTGGTAGTATTAGTGCTAGTAGAAGAAATGATAGTAGTGTTGGTGGCAGTAGTGTTAGTTGTACAATAGTGGTGGTGGTAGTATTAGTGCTAGTAGAAGAAATGATAGTAGTGTTGGTGGTAGTAGTGTTAGTTGTACAATAGTGGTGGTGGTACTATTAGTGTTAGTAGAAGAAATGATAGTAGTGTTGGTGGTTGTAGTGTTAGTTGTACAATAGTGGTGGTGGTAGTATTAGTGTTAGTAGAAGAAATGATAGTAGTGTTGGTGGTTGTAGTGTTAGTTGTACAATAGTGGTGGTGGTAGTATTAGTGCTAGTAGAAGAAATGATAGTAGTGTTGGTGGTAGTAGTGTTAGTTGTACAATAGTGGTGGTGGTAGTATTAGTGTTAGTAGAAGAAATGATAGTAGTGTTGGTGGTAGTAGTGTTAGTTGTACAATAGTGGTGGTGGTAGTATTAGTGTTAGTAGAAGAAATGATAGTAGTGTTGGTGGTTGTAGTGTTAGTTGTACAATAGTGGTGGTGGTAGTATTAGTGTTAATAGAAGAAATGATAGTAGTGTTGGTGGTTGTAGTGTTAGTTGTACAATAGTGGTGGTGGTAGTATTAGTGTTAGTAGAAGAAATGATAGTAGTGTTGGTGGTTGTAGTGTTAGTTGTACAATAGTGGTGGTGGTAGTGCTAGTAGAAGAAATGATAGTAATCGTGGCGTGATGGTAGTATTAGTAATATTTACGTCCACGATCCGATCACGCATGTTAACTTTATGTTTCTGTCGGCATATATAAATATAAAATCTGATAATCTAATCAGTTTAATAGCATAATCCAGTGCTGCTGAAATATAAATACTTTCTTCTGTATCACAGCACCTTCAAATCTAAAGTCAGAGTTGGAACTTTTGAAACACGCTAATATTTGGAACTGAGTGAGTGAGAAGGACCTTTATTCTGTTTGAAAGGATCCTCTGAACTTCGGAGGTTGGATTTTGTGGTATTAGAAGTCTGCATGAACTCTTAACACATGCCTTCACACCCACAGTGTAACGCTCGGAGCATTGAGCCACCACAACATGCAGTCACGAGTCGTTTGTCTAACCATTCAGTGACTTGTTTGATTCACATCGCCACCCACCATTTTACGAGGTGACATCTTGTATATCATAATATAAACCCAAAAATATATTTTGGTTCTCATGATTAGCCCACGGGGGAAGCTGCTCAAGTTCAGTAATTGGTCTAGCTAAATATTATGATAACCTTTTCCAGCCTAATTTGTAGCACAGCCTGCACACATACTCGGATCAACATCAATTACTGTGCAACATTTTCAAGTGCAGAGTTCGCCAAAATGTCAGCGAGAAGGAATGCAAAATATTTCGTTGTTGACATGGTTTTTCTTTTCTTTTTTTAACTTTTTCAGTACCTTGCATGTACAAAACCATAACCAAAAAAACAAAACTTTTTTCAGCCCATTCAACACATTTGTCTTATGGTCTGTTTTTATTTACATTTTCTGTGTTTCTGTTTATAGAGCCTAAGCTACAACTTCACATTTTGTCCATTCCATATGAAATACCCAATCTGTTCATCAGACCAAGTTTCAGAAACCAAAAATGAACGTATTCTCTACCCCAGTCCAAGATATAGGTAAATCAGCTCATCTGTTTCACATTAAGACAAGTTTTATACTCCTTCATCCATTCATCAATTCGTTCATTTTCGGTAACCGCTTAATCCTAACCATGGTTGCGGGGAGGTGGCGCCCATCCCAGCTGACTCCAGGCAAGGGAAGAGTGCACCCTGCACAGCTCGCCAGGTCATCGCAGGGCAGAAGCACGCTGACAGCTATGCGGCTCATCTTGTCGAAAGTCAGAAATGTTTTGTTTTTTTACATGAACCTCACACCACAGACAGTGAGAGACATGGCCTGCCCTTCATAACCCAGTGAGCTGCACTGGGAGAGGACAGTGACAACCCTTGGAGAGTGGGGCTTGAACCGCCAACCTTCGGATCAGTGATCCAGCACCTTTCCACCAGGCCACGACTTCCATACTTCATAAAATGATTCATGATTTATTGAACCTTGTGGGATGTCTGGTCGTGATTGTTATTGGACCTTATTGAAGACAGTTATTTCTGCTACATTTATTGTATTGTTTAACTTAAGGCATGTTCATTAGTTTATCTCGCAAAAATTCTAACTCATAAAGTCTAGACAGACACATGTATGTATATTATTTTAATAGACTTTATTAACCCCCCAATTTATTCTGCGTTTCACCCATCCAAGGTAAGCACACACACACACACACACACACACACACCCGGGCAGGCGGCTCGAGGTCGGTGGTCAGGTGCCTTGCTTAAGGGGACTTCAACTATTTTTATGCGGATGATGGGAAGGTGATGCTCACTCCTCCACCACCACACAGTTTTCCTGCTGGGTCGGGAATCGAACCACCAGTAACCTTTCGGTCGAAAAGCTGCTTCTCTAACCGTTCGGCTACGGCTGTCCCAATAATAAATCAATTGTCTTTGGTAACAGCAAGGAAGAGTCCTACTGTAAATCAAAAAGCTCCTTTATAATGAGGAAAGTTGCACAGTAATGCTCTTAATGAACTTTATGATTGGTTTAGTTTGGTTGAAGTGGTTGAAGAGGTCAAAGTCAGGAGCTTTGTTATTATTTTAATTTTCTACATTGTTTAGAGTCTGCTTGTTGGATTCTCAGAAAATTTGTTCGAAATCAGCTTAATTGTTCTGGGTAACTCAGATATAATTCATTTATTCATCTAGATTTTTTTCCACCGACGTTTAAATGAAACAGATCTGAAGTTGTTTTTGTGTTCTGATGATTACAGTGAATTTACTCTGCTCTTATTGTGGAACAATTTCAGAAGCAACAAGCTGCAAGGAACTCGACCTTTGAGTTTCCTGTATAGAGTTATTTTCTAATGACAGATATTTATTGTTTCAGCCCATCATGCCATTTTAGTCTCAGAATTCTGGTGTAGACGCTGAATTTCATAATGCTGTTCACTGGGTTCACGAGGAGGCATTTCATTGCCATATTTTACTCAATTTTCTGACAGTGCCCTATTATTTTGTTCACTGATTAACAACAACAACAACAACAACGATGATGATGATGATGATTATGATGATGATGATGATGATGATGATGATGATGATGATGATGGCACACTTATCGCATTATTTTTTTCTATAACAGCCTCTATTCTCTCTGTTTTGATCAGCATATGTTTTATGAATGACATGCTACAAATGTTATATGTTTAAGCAATTAGCCCCGCCCCCAAATCTATTACTATTACTGTTGCATTACTATTCATGATATTTTATTTTTTCTTTTGAGAAAAATGTCTTCAGAAGATCTGTTTGCAATTACAGTCAGCTTCATATTACATATTGAATAATTATTTGACACATGGACACATTTGAACAATTATCTAACTCGGGCACTGGTCTTAAATAGAATCTCAAAACATCTCATTGCAACCCGTGCTCAGTAAAGTCATGCCTCTAACACTGTGAAATACGTACATTTAAAGCATTAAAGGCCATTTATTTTCTGTATTGCAGGATCAATATAATTTTACACGGAATGATTTTGGTTTCAGACTGTTCGATTTAGTCGTCATGACCATGATACGAGGTCGGGGTATGTGTAATGGCTGATTTGCAAAATTAAGAATTGTGCAAGCATCCGTCCAACCACCACAAAAACCTGCCTGCTTTTTAATGAGCAAATATTGACAGTAATGGCATGCATCACACAAACGTCTATCTCTCTGTTCACACTATCCATGTGTCACCAAAGCCATTATTGATGTCACCTTGGCAACCATAATCACTTTTTAACCCCACTCATGAGAAAAAGAAAAAAAAAATTATTTATATATATATATATATATATATAAATTTTGGTTGAAATAAGGATATTTTGTGGCAAACCATTGTTCCAAGTATTGCATGAAGATTTTTTTTTTTTTGCCTCACACTCTTTCTCTGCAGACATATGAACATCATTTCAATGGAAGGGAGGGAAATCAGATAACTGCCCATTAGTCCAAGCCGAGCATAGCTCCAATTTGATGGGAATTGGATATAATAAAGTCAGTTGATTAGATTTTTCTCCCCCTCACTGTTCTTTCTGTCTATCATTTATGTGTATTATAGCCTGTGCTAGAAATAAACATTTATATGTTAGCTTTAAACTTAACAATACACCAACTGAATGGATACAGCGATGGCCTGACGTTTGTGACAAGGTGCGGAAATGGGTTTAATCATCTTAACATGCAAATGTTCCCGGTGATGTCCTCGATGACAGACATTGCACATGGTGTGCGCTTCAAGGCGCGCCGTTCTAATTCTGAGGAAGAAATCACATTCTCGGTGTCATCCTGGTGATGGCCTTCAGCAGGTGTTTTGATAGATTTATCCTTATAAATTCCATCCTTTCTTCTTCAGTCATAGGGAAACGGCTTCCTCTGCAAACTGTGATATAGTCAAAGGTCAGGGCGAACATAGTCATGCACCACTAGCAAAGGTTAATTGATGTAGAGAAATTATTTTTGGTTTTTTGAAATAACAGGACAGTCTCAGCACAGAGACAGAATCACCTTTAATTTCCTCTGCAGCTCGGCTCAAACTGATGAGAGTGTCACACACAATTCTTGTTTGTCTCTGATGCAAAGCTAAGATTTTGAGGTCTTGCAGCATTTTCTTGGAGATGAAGGCTCCATTAAAGCGCAGTGACTCGATGCATTTCAGATTTCTCCTTGCCCATTCATGGCAACCTGAGCAAAAGCTCCTTAATAGGGGGTGTCAAACACTCACAGCAACAGAGAGAGGAGAGAGAGGGGGGGAGCAAAGTTTATCTTCCACTTCAATGGCCGTGAAAGCAGCCACAGATGAAAGGTGCTATTTGGTTAGCCGAACAAACCATCGGCTCTTCTCTGATTCTGCTCCGAATGGAGCACTTTGCTGAGCTCGGACCCAGTGTACGCTCTTCTTAATGGGGCAGCTGTGTTCTCTCATCACATACACACACATGCAGTAAAAGTAGGGATGGAATGCAATAGAGTGCCAAAATCGGCTGCTTATTACTGCACTGAGATGCTCAAGTTCAAGTTACACCTTTAGAGAGCCTGTACAACACAGTGGTGGAAAACAAATTGAATGTTCTTTGGTTACAGTAACTGATAAAAAGGGTTCATTCCTTCTTCAGTAACAGCGCTATCCCGATCAGGATCAGAGTAAATCCTAGAGTCTATCCAGGGGACAATAGATACTGAACTAGATACAGTGTGGGGCCCCATTCGTACCCTCATTCACACATGGGACAATTTAGACTTGCATGTTTTGGGAGGAAACCAGAGAACTTAAAAGGAACCCACACAAACACAGGCTGAACAAAAAACTCCACCAGTACGCAAGGTTGGAGCAAAAGGCATAGTGACCTACCAATGTTATCTACTGAGTTTATAAGATATGTATACAGTATATAAATTCGAGGGGATCACATTAAAATGTGCACCCATTACATCAATTTTAATGTTTGCACATGCGCACAATTTCAAGTTATATTCTACAGTATATTTTAAAATACCTTAGCGTAATGTTCAATACCTGAAATAAAAACTGCAGTCTGTCTGTCTGTCTTCCTTTCGGCTTTTTCCCCTTTTACTCGGGAATCATGTGATTCGCACATTTTTGATTTGGCAGAGGTTTTTACGTCGGATGCCCTTCCTGTCACTACCCTTTTTTTGAGCAAGGGACAGAAACACGCTGACGGCTTTGCAGCTACTCTTTACGAAAGTCAGCAATGGTTCTTTTACATCAACGTCTCAGCATAGACAGTGACAGACATGGCCCGCCTTTGATAACCCAGTTAACTGCACTGGGCGGAAATAAAAACTGCAGATATTTAGTATTTTTATCATTAATTTTTGAAATTCAATGACCAGAATTATTTACACATTTATTCAGGTGAGTGTTCACGAATAGTTTTCCTTCTTGATGGTAACTTTACCATAAAGACTCAAATTAGAAAGTCATGAGTCTTGGTGCATTCAAAAATGTTTGCTTTTCATTAAATGTCATCAAAGGGTTTTTACCTGTGTTCGAACACCTGTCAGCTCTCTGGATAAATAGCTTCACTGATCAGTAAATATTTGCTACCCTGCAGACGTAGTTGTGCTCCAGGGCCTGTGATGTAAATATTTGTATTCTGAACGCCTTCCTGTTGTGGTGTTTCGGGCATGTCCAACCAGGAAGAGATCCCGGGGTCGACCCAAAACACGCTTGTGTGTGTGTGTGTGTGTGTGTGTGTGTGTGTGTGTGTGTGTGTGTGCACGTGTGTGAGTGTGTGTGTGTGTGTGTGTGTGTGTGTGTGTGTGTGTGTGTGTGCGCGTGTGTGAGTGTGTGCGTGTGCGTGTGTGTGTGTGTGTGTGTGTGTGTGTGTGTGTGTGTGTGTGTGTGTGTGTGTGTGGTAAAGTAAATGTATCCAAATAAAAAATCAAAGCATAAAACAATTCAAGTTCTGATACTTTATCTTTCTGTTATACACACATGCTGGCATCAGTGAGATACATAAAAAGCATAACATAAAATGTACACTGAGTTCAAAAGCTACAGATTTCCCTTTGTCCAAGGCCCATGCCAAGGTCTGTGGTTTTCTCTTGACATCAATTGACTGACTGTTCATGAGGAACAAAATATAGAAAGTTTGGTTATTCTGTTGAAAGTTCCTAAAGGTTTTAATGTTTAGGGTGTTTCGGTAGAACAATGCAACATGATGTTTCACGAAGTCGTCCAGATATCAGCAATCTCTTTCTTATACCAGTCATGTTTACAATAATGTATTGGGAGAAATGTACAATTGTCACGTTGCTCAGTCGACTGCATAATAAAGCATGTAATGTTATGCCATATCTGCACAATCATATCTCTGGCATTCCGAGCTGATTTCTCATATCATCAGTCCCAACAAATCTATCACATTCTGACAAATGCCCTTACTCACAAACACCCTTATGACATTTACCTTCATTTGATTTGTCACATCAGACACTTGACTGCTTAGGACTGTTCAGATGGCTAGCAATATTGCTCGGTGCTGGTTATACGATGTAGGCAGTAGCACTAATTTTAATGCTTGGTGAAGGAAATCCAAACAGACAAGCTGTCGGAAAGAAAGAGTAAACAAACCTACAGTGGTCACAGGCATGTGCAATAAGAAGAGGAGGTGTAAGGTTCCCATCATTATTCTATGCAGTCAGTAACCCTGTCTTTCAATGGGCTTGTCTTGGAAATATGCAGGCACTGGCCCACAGTGTCAAACTTGGGAGCCAGATAATTTTCTACTTTTAGGAAAATAAATAGACTTAATAAATAGCGAATAAAGCCTTGTGATGGTCTGGTGAGCTGTCCAGGGTGTACTTTGGCCCCACCCAGAGTTGGCTGAGATGGGCGCCAGCCTCACTGCGACCCGAATTAGAATTAAGCAGTTCAGAAAATAAATGTATATATTTATATATAATCAAATCAAATCTGTTTTAGCATTTTGCTTATGCTTACCATTAAGGTGGCACGGGGGCATAGAGGTTTGCACATCTACCTCACAGCAAGAAAGCCTGAGTTCGATTCCCAGCTAGGGTGTGTTTCTGTGTGGAGTTTGTTCTCCCCGTGTTTGCGTGTGTTTCCTCTGGGTACTCCGGTTTCCTCCACAGTCCAAAAGCATGCACAGTATTATAATGGTATTTTTTTAGAGTGTTGGCCCTGCAATGGCCTGGCGAGCTGTCCAGGCTGTACTCTGCCTTCGCCCTGTGATGGATGACATTCCCGCCAGCCTCCCTGCGACTCTAATTAGGATTACTCGGCATAGAAAAGTAACGAATTTTTACATCTTCCGGCTTTTCCCTTCTTTTTTGCCCCCCAGTGGTCGCAACAGTGAATCACCTGATTCGCATGTTTGATTTGGCATCGGTACGTCGGATGCCCTTCCTGATACAACCTTTTAGCAAGGGACAGAAACACGCTGACGGCTATGAAGCTCCTCTTTACGAAAGTCAGAAATGGTTCTTTTACATGAACCTCACACCACAGACAGAGGGAGACATTGCCGGCCTTTGATCACCCAGTTAGCTGCATGGAGGTGGTGGGGGTATCACCAGGCCACCACTGCCTAACGAATACTTACTATTCCTACCTCTTAGTATAACTTCATCACAATTCTACCTCTAGTAAGATATAGTATAGTGTAGTAATACACCCTTCAAAATACAAACCACAAAACTCAGGTGAATAAATAACCCAATCCTGTCTAATGAAGTCGACTGAGATTGATTGGAGCCTATGTCAGCCGACTCAACGACGGTGGGGTACATAGTAACAACTCGAGAATCCACTGCAGGGCAACACGAACATTCGTACTCGCATCTAGGAGCAATCTGAAACAGCTTATTAACTTAATGTGGATGTTTTTGGAGTATGGGGGGGAAACTGGCGTACCTGAAGAAAACCCACAATAAATACCACACCTCTTGAGGCACCTATCGGTATTGATTTTTTTTAATACGTTATTCTAGTCCTTCTCAAATAATGAACATATTGTGATAAAGTTCATTATTTGCTGTAATGTACTGAAAATCATTAGACTTTCATATATTTTAAATTCATTACACACTACTGAAGTAGTTCAAGCCTTTTATTGTTTTAATATTGATAATTTTGGCAAAAAAGTAAAGAAAAACCCAAAACCCCTATCTCAAAAAAATTAGAATATTTCATCCGACCAATAAAAAAGTGCTTTTGATACAAAAAAAGTCAACCTTCAAATAATTCTGTTCAGTTATGCACTCAATATTTGGTCGGGAATCCTTTTGCAGAAATGACTGCTTCAATGCAGCGTGGCATGGAGACAATCAGCCTGTGGCACTGCTGAAGTGTTATGGAGGCCCAGGATGCTTCGATAGCTCATCCACAGTGTTGGGTCTGGTGTCTCTCAACTTTCTCTTCACAATATCCCACAAATTCTCGATGGGTTCAGGTCAGGAGAGTTGGCAGGCCAATTGAGCACTGTAATACCATGGTCAGTAAACCATTTACCAGTGGTTTTGGCACTGTGAGCAGGTGCCAGGTCATGCTGAAAATGAGTATTCATCTCCATAAAGCTTTTCAGCAGATGAAAGCATGAAGTGCTCCAAAATCTCCTGATAGCTAGCTGCATTGACCCTGCCCTTGATAAAACACAGTTGACCAACACCAGCAGCTGACATGGCACCCCAGACCATCACTGACTGTGGGTACTTGACACTGGATTTCAGGAATTTTGGCATTTCCTTCTCCCCAGTCTTCCTCCAGACTCTGGCACCTTGGTTTCCGAATGACATGCAACATTTGCTTTCATCCGAAAAAAGTACTTTGGACCACTGAGCAACAGTCCAGTGCTGCTTCTCTGTAGCCCAGGTCAGGCGCTTCTGCCGCTGTTTCTGGTTCAAAAGTGGCTTGACCTGGGGAATGCGGCACCTGTAGCCCATTTCCTGCACACGCCTGTGCACGGTGGCTCTGGATGTTTCTACTCCAGACTCAGTCCACTGCTTCCACAGGTCCCCCAAGGTCTGGAATCGGCCCTTCTCCCCAAGCTTCCTCAGGGTCCGGTCACCTCTTCTGGTTGTGCAGCGTTTTCTGCCACACTTTTTCCTTCCCACAGACGTCCCACTGAGGTGCCTTGATACAGCACTCTGGGAACAGCCTATTCACTCAGAGACTTCTTTCTGCGTCTTACCCTCTTGCTTGAGGGTGTCAATGATGGCCTTCTGGACAGCAGTCAGGTCGGCAGTCTTACCCATGATTGCGGTTTTGAGTAATGAACCAGGCTGGGAGTTTTTAAAAGCCTCAGGAATCTTTTGCAGGTGATTAGAGTTAGTTGGTTGATTCAGATGATTAGGTTAATAGCTCGTTTAGAGTACCTTTTCATGATATGCTAATTTTTTGAGATAGGAATTTTGGGTTTTCATGAGCTGTATGCCAAAATCATCAGTATTAAAACAATAAAAGACCTGAAATATTTCAGTTGGGGTGCAATGAATCTAAAATATATGAACGTTTAATTTTTATCAGTACATTACAGAAAATAATGAACTTTATCACAATATGCTAATTTTTTGAGAAGGACTAGTATATATACTGGAGGCATAGCGGTGAAGTGGTTAGCACCTCCGCCTCACAGCAAGAAGTTCCTGGGCTCCATTCCCAGGTCGGGCGTTTCTGTGTGGAGTTTGCATGTTCTTCGCGCGCTTGCATGGGTTCCTCCGAGTCCTCCGGTTTCCTCCCACATTCCAAAAACAAATAGATAAATTAACTGTTACAAATCACCCCTTTGGTGTGAGTGTTGGTCCTGCGATGGTCTGGCGAACTGTCCATGATGGACCCCGCCCTTGCCCAGAGTTGGTTGTTCAGAAGCTCTTCTTGACGAAAGTCAGCAATGGTTCTTTTACATGAACCTCACACCATAGACAGTGAGAGACACGGCAGGTCTTTGATAACCCAGTTAGCTACACTGCCTCAAGATACAACAAATACAAAGTTTCATTGCATGTGTGTCGGAACAAGATGTGTGGCATTTATTATAATGAATATGTTTATTGGACATTGACTGGTTGGTCTGTAGCTTTCATTTTATACTCTGATGTCATATTATTTATAGGGCTGGTTAATTTTTATCTAAGTACAGCTACGGATACCTGAATTAGCATTTGCTCAGTGACTGTCTATGAAAGTTTAGATGAGTGATGGGACCTATTTGTCTGGAGTCAGACTGGATCGGATTATTTATTCACGTGGACATGTGGCTTTGTTTCTGTATGTGTGTAGATTAAGAGGTAGTATCAGGATGAAGTTGGTAATAAATTGCTAACTGGGATTTATTTAAAGGTCAATGGTAAAAGCATAAGCATAATTTCAGCGCGCACACGCACACACACACACACACACACACACACACACACACACACACACACACACACACACACACATATCTTCTCCTTCTTCTTCTCCTTTCGGCTGTTCCCTTCAGGGGTCGCCACAGCGAATCATTTGCCTCCATCTCACCCTGTCCTTTGAATCTTCTTCTCTTACATCTTCATGTCCTCCTTCACCACATCTATGAATAGTCTCTTTGGTCTTCTTCTAGGCCTTCTGCCTGGTAGTTCCAACCTCAGCATCCTACAACCAATATATTCACTATCCCTCCTCTGTACATGTCCAAACCATCTCTCTCTAACCTTTCTGACTTTGTCTCCAAAACGTCTTAGATGTGCTGTCCCTCTGATGTACTCATTCCTGATCCTATCCGTCCTCGTTACTCCCAAAGAGAACCTCAACATTTTCATCTTTGCTACCGCCAGCTCTGCCTCCTGTCTTTTACGCAGTGCCACTGCTTCTAAACCATACAACATTGCTGGCCTCATCACCGTCTTGTACACTTTTCCTTTCGTTCTTGGTAATACCTTCCTATCACACATCACACCGCATACTATTCTCCAACCATTCCAACCTGCCTGCACACGCTTCTTCACCTCTTTTCTACACTCTCCACTGCTCTGGATTATTGTTGAGCCTAAGTGTGTGTGTATATATATATATATATATATATATATATACACACACATATACTAGTCCTTCTCAAAAAATTAGCATATTGTGATAAAGTTCATTATTTTCTGTAATGTACTGATAAAAATTTAACTTTCATATATTTTACATTCATTGAACCCCAACTGAAATATTTCAGGTCTTTTATTGTTTTAATACTGATGATTTTGGCATAGAGCTCATGAAAACCAAAAGTCCCGATCTCAAAAAATTAACATATTTCATCCGACCAAAAAAAAAGTGTTTTTAATACAAAAATAGTCAACCTTCAAATAATTATGTTCAGTTATGCACTCAATACTTGGTCGGGAATCCTTTTGCAGAAATGACTGCTTCAATGCGGCGTGGCATGGAGGCAATCAGCCTGTGGCACTGCTGAGGTGTTACGGAGGCCCAGGATGCTTCGATAGCGGCCTTAAGGTCATCCACAGTGTTGGGTCTGGTGTCTCTCAACGTTCTCTTCACAATATCCCACAGATTCTCTATGGGGTTCAGGTCAGGAGAGTTGGCAGGCCAATTGAGCACAGTAATACCATGGTCAGTAAACCATTTACCAGTGGTTTTGGCACTGTGAGCAGGTGCCAGGTCGTGCTGAAGAATTAAATCTTCATCTTCATAAAGCTTTTAAGCAGATGGAAGCATGAAGTGCTCCAAAATCTCCTGATAGCTAGCTGCATTAACCCTGCCCTTGATAAAACACAGTGGACCCACACCAGCCGCTGACATGACACCCCAGACCATTAATGACTGTGGGGACTTGGCACTGGACTTCAGGCATTTTGGCATTTCCTTCTCCCCAGTCTTCCTCCAGACTCTGGCACCTTGATTTCTGAATGACATGAAAAATTTGTTTCCATCCAAAAAAAGTACTTTGAACCACTGAACAACAGTCCAGTGCTGCTTCTCTGTAGCCCAGGTCAGGCGCTTCTGCCGCTGTTTCTGGTTCAAAAGTGGCTTGACCTGGGGAATGTGGCACCTGTAGCCCAGTCCACTGCTTCCACAGGTCCCCCAAGGTCTGGAATCGGCCCTTCTCCACAATCTTCCTCAGGGTCCGGTCACCTCTTCTGGTTGTGCAGCGTTTTCTGCCACACTTTTTCCTTCCCACAGACGTCCCACTGAGGTGGCTTGATACAGCACTCTGGGAACAGCCTATTCGCTCAGAGATTTCTTTCTGTGTCTTACCCTCTTGCTTGAGGGTGTCAATGATGGCCTTCTGGACAGCAGTCAGGTCGGCAGTCTTACCCATGATTGCGGTTTTGAGTAATGAACCAGGCTGGGAGTTTTTAAAAGCCTCAGGAATCTTTTGCAGGTGTTTAGAGTTAATTGGTTGATTCAGATGATTAGGTTAATAGCTCGTTTAGACTACCTTTTCATGATATGCTAATTTTTTGAGATAGGAATTTTTGGTTTTCCTGAGCTTTATGCCAAAATCATCAGTATTATAACAATAAAAGACTTGAAATATTTTAGTCGAGATGCAATGAATCTAAAATATATGAAAGTTCAATTTTTATCAGTACATTACAGAAAATAATGAACTTTATCACAACATGCAAATTTTTTGAGAAGGACTAGTATATATATAAATATAATTATTTCCCCCACGTTGATTGGTTTGCTTCTGTTGGTGTTTTTGTTCAGTTTTGTTTTGTTTTTTCAGTTTAATCTGTGTTGCTATTTCTCTCTTTATAAATGCTGTGCTGAAATAAATGGGATATGAGAGCACTTTCACCAACATGTATGAGATCTGATTTGGTCAAATCATTCATTAAATAGCACCCCTCTTTTCAAACCAATTTTTTTATGTAATAGTGGCAGCCATATGCAATGTGGCACAACCATTTTATTGATAATATGTCCAATAAATCCAAGATGTTTTTTCATTTGTGCTGCTGGTCATAAGGACACCCAAAAATATAGACAACGGTAATATTTAATCAATATTTACTCAATTCACTTTAGTTTTATTTGTAAGGCACTTTTTATAATTGACATTGTCACAAAGCAGGTTTACATAGTAAAACTGTAAAAGTAGGGGCTTGCAAAGTATACAAGAATTTAAACATTTCCGATTACTCCTATATATTCGTTATGAATGTCGGCCGCGGCAATGAACTCCCTTTGTCGATGCGAGGAAGAAACCTTGATAGAAACCAGGTCCAAAAGGGAAATCCATCTTCATTTGGGTGAAACCATAAAGATACAAACCATATATGAGGACTTAATTTACAGTCCAAAATGTAATTCGGTTGGTTATACATGTATAAGTCCTAAATAATTGTGGGGAAGAAAGTTAATATCAAGAACAGTGAAAACTCATGTTCACAGTCTGCGAGTGCACATCTGGGTCCATTTAGATCTTCATCAGCACAAAGGAGGAGCTTCCAGGATGAGGACTCCAGTCAGCATCTGGATCAACGGCATCCCAGAAGGAGAATGTGTACCTCAGCAAAATCATACAGTGGGAGAGAGAGAGAAGAAGCGGGATGGACGACTCATAGTAATGCAATGGAAATGGAAGATTTTACAATTGCTGGGTGCAGCAGGGACTCCGGTAGCATGGGCTATTGCAGCACAATAAGGGGGCGTGTCGGAATAATAAACAAGTGCTTTGGCTTATATATATATATATATATATATATATATATATATATATATATATATATATATATATATATATATATATATACTACAATGAAACTGATAAGCAAACTTTGAACTCCAACCCAGCAAAATTAAAATGTTTGTAAATCTGATTCAACTATTCATAGTTTGCCATTTTATAATTGTTTGGTTTCTTTGGGAACGTTTATGCAATGTTTGTACTTAAAACTTACAAAAAAGTTTGTACTCAGAAGTGCATAATATTCACTTCTAGGTCAACATACAAACAATTCACAATGTTTTCAAGTTTGACATTAAATATAATTGGAAAACAGGAAATAACAGTGCCTGGTCGTAGAAGATTTATAAAACACTGCCCTTCATTTGATATTTGCAAAAAAAAAAAAACAGATGTGAGGTGAACAGAAAAAATAGTCCTCTGTACAGCAGCTTGCAAACGTATTCAATTCACTTGGCATTTTATAAAATACTGTGAAATACTTTAACTGCACAGAGGTAGATCTTATTTACCTAATAATGGAAAGATGATTGGAAATGCCATCATATTTATGGACTTTGTAGCAAAGGAGCAAATAGCATGAATTACTTCATTTTTACTTAATTATTTTATTTCACTTCACCAATTTAGGCACAAAGGTCTATTATAAAATCTAAGAAAAAGCATCTGTCTGTCTTCCTTTCGGCTTTTTCCCTTTTACTCAGGAGTCGCCACAGCGAATCATCTGATTCGCACGTTTTGATTTGGCAGAGGTTTTACGTCGGATGCCCTTCCTGTCACAACCCTTTTTAGCAAGGGACAGAAACACGCTGACGACTTTGCAGCTACTCTTTACGAAAGTCAGCAATGGTTCTTTTACATCAACCTCTCACCATAGACAGTGAGAGACATGGCCCGCCTTTGATAACCCAGTTAACTGCACTGGCGGGGGACAGTGACAACCTTGTGGAGAGTAGGACTCGAACCCCCGATCAGCGATCCAGCGCCCTATATATATATATATATATATATATATATATATATATATATATATATATATATATATATATATATATATATATATATATATATATATATATATATATAAGAGGATAAAGTTGATGAGCCATACGATGAAGTTATGGGAAAGAATAGTGGAAGCTAGACTAAGGCACAATGTAGACTAGGATGGATAGGATCAGAAATGAGTATATCAGAGGGACAGCCCACGTAAGATGTTTTGGAGACAAAGTCAGATAGGCTAGATTGAGATGGTTTGGACATGTACAGAGGAGGGATCGTGAGTATATTGGCAGTAGGATGCTGAGGTTGGAACTACCAGGCAGAAGGCCTCGAGGAAGACCGAAGAAGAGATTTATGGATGTGGTGAAGGAAGACATGAAGGTCGTTGGAGTCAGAAAAGAAGATGCGGAGGACAGGGTGAGGTGGAGGCGGATGATTTTCTGTGGCGACCCCTGAAGGGAGCAGCCGAAAGTAAAAGAAGAAGAAGAAGATATATATGTATGTATGAAAAAGTATCTGAACTTTTTGGAATTTCTCACATTTCTGCATAAAATCACCATCAAATGTGATCTTGATCTTTGTCAAAATCAAACAGATGAAAAAACAGTGTCTGTTTTAATTAAAACCACCCAAACATGTATAGGTTTTCATATTTTAATGAGGATAGCATGCAATGACAGAAGGGGGAAGAATAAGTAACTGAACCCTTGGCCTAAGGAGACTTAAAGAGCAATTGAAACCAATTTTTACCAAACAACTTAAGTCAGGTGTGTGCCCAATCACTGATGAGTAGCTTAAAAATGCCCTGCTGACTATAAAACACACACCTGGTAAGAATTGTCTTGATGAGAAGCATTGTCTGATGTGTACCATGGCTCGCTCAAAAGAGCTGTCTGAAGACCTGCGATGAAGAATTGTTGATTTGTTTCAAGCTGGGAAAGGATACAAAACCATCTCTAAAAGTCTGGATGTTCATCAATCGACAGTCAGAGAAGTTGTCTACAAATGGAGAGAGTTTGGCACTGTTGCTCCTCTCCCAAGGAGTGGCCGTCCACCAAAGATGACGCCAAGAGTTCAGCGCAGAATACTCAGGGAGGTAAAAAAACAAACAAACAAAAAAAACAGAGTGTCTGCGAAAGACTTACAGAAATCACTGGCCTGGTCCAATATCTCTGTACACACGTCAACTATATCTAAAACAATGGCCAAGAATGGTGTTCATGGGAGGACTCCAAGGAGGAAGACACTGCTGTCTAAAAAAACATTGTTTGCTCGTTTAATGTTCGCAAAAACGGACTTGGACACTCCACAGAAGTTTGGGCAAAATATTTTGTGGACTGATGAAACCAAAGTTGAATTGTTTGGGAGGAACACACAACGTCATGTGTGGAGGAAAAATGGAACAGCTCACCAACATCAACACCTCTTCCCCACCATGAAGCATGGTGGAGGGTGCATCATGGTTTGGGGCTGTTTTGCTCCCTCGGGGCCTGGACAACTTGCAATCATTAATGGAAAAATTAATTCAAAAGTTTATCAGGATGTTTTGCAGGAAAACCTGAGGCCGGCTGTCAGACAGTTGAAGCTAAAAAGAGGATGGATGCTTCAACAAGACAATGGTCCAAAACACAGAAGTAAATCAACTTCAGAATGGTTTCAGAAGAACAAAATACACGTTCTGGAGTGGCCAAGTCAAAGTCCAGACTTGAACTCCATTGAGATGCTGTGGCATGATCTCAAGACAGCGATTCATGCCAGACACCCCAGGAATCTGACTGAACTACAGTAGTTTAGCAGTTTTGTCAAGAAGAATGGGCCAAGATTAGTCTTGATCGATGTGCCAGACTGATCTGCAGCTACAGGAAGCGTCTGGTTGAAGTTATTGCTGCCAAAGGGGGGGGGGGCACAAAATATTAAATATGATGGTTCATTTACTTATTCTTCCCCTTTCTATCATTGTTTGCATGCTATCCTCATTAAAATATGAAAACCTATAAATGTTTAGGTGGTTTTAGCACTGGGGGCAGTGGTGGTCTAGTGGTATAGGGCGCTGGATCGCTGATCCAAAGGTTGGGGGTTCGAGTCCCACTCTCCACAAGGTTGTCACTGTCCCCCCAGTGCGGCTAACTGGGTTATCAAAGGCGGGCCATGTCTCTCACTGTCTATGGTGTGAGGCATGTAAAAGAACCATTGCTGACTTTCGGAAAGAGTAGGCTGCAAAGTCGTCAGCGTGTTTCTATCCCTTGCTAAAAGGGTTGTGACAGGAAGGGCATCCGACGTAAAAATCTCTGCCAAATTAAACGTGCGAATCAAAATGATTCGCTGTGGCGACTCCTGAGTAAAAGGGAAAAAGCCGAAAGGAAGACAGACAGTTAAAGCAGACACTGTTTTTTCATCTGTGTGATTTTGACAAAGATCAAATTTTATGCAGAAATGTTAGAAATTCCAAAAGGTTCAGATACTTTTTCATACCACTGCAATATATATATATATATATATATATATATATATATATATATATATATATATATATATATATATATATATATATATATATATAATTTACAAGGCAATAATGTAGGACATTTTCCAAAGAGGTGAATACTTTTGTAAGAAACTGTAATAACACCGATGAAGAAGAACAATGCTTTTTTTCTATTGATTGGTCAGAATCTGCAATACTGAAGAAAACTGATAATCTGACCTGCATTGTTTATATTTTATTTGTCTGATTGTGAATAATTCCAGAGTGGCTGGATACAAACAATGCCCTTATTTATTATTTGTCTTATGTTTGTGACCTGTTCTTTTTTGTTTGCAAACATCTGCCCTAAGTAATTTCACTTAAACATTCAAAAGCACATTGGGGTTCTGGAGGAAAGAGTGGCCCATGGGTGTTGGGAGTTTAAGTGGTTCAGCAACATTTCCAGCTCGAGAAAAAAAGCCAGTTCATTCTCACTCACTATGTGTGACATGAGTTCCACAGCTGCCTAAGTGTTACTGCTATCACTTGTTCATTCACATATTCAGTGTTTGTGCTGCAGAACTGAACAGTGGCATCTAGGTTACTACGTGAGGTTTCATGTCTGAATGATCCTACACTGTATCTATAATTCTTATTATTTGGGAATTTAAAAACCATTACAGCGTTTGACACTGAGAGTTTGTCAGAGTCACTTGGAGAAAGGTGCAACACCAGCATGATATAAAATGAAAAATTAAGATTTTGCCTTCTATGGTCGTGGGGAGGCTGGAGTTTATCAGAGCCGACTGGGTCCACCACGAACAGCTCACCAGTCCAAAACGCACAACCATTCAACTCACACTCACACATAGGGGCAATTTGAAATAACCAGTTAGCCTAATGTGCATGACTTTGGATTGTGGGGGACCAAAGTGAGTACCCTGAGGAAACCCACACATGCACAGCGCGAACATGAAAACCCAAAACAGGGAGGGTGGAGTAATTTAATCTTACTTTATAGAAACTGTTTTTAAAAATTATGAATTAATTATGGATGAGCAGTCATGAGTAAAATCATTGCATTTAATATTAAAAAAAATGCAATTTATGCTCAATAAAAATATATTAAAGACATGTATTTCAACAAGATAATGTATTTCGACTTGTATTTAACAAGATAATATTCTGTGATGGCCTGGCACACTGACCGGGGTGTACCCGAACCTTGCCCGGAGTCGGCTGAGATGAGCGCCAGCCTCCCCGCGACTCTAATGATGACACACACACACACACACACACACACACACACACACAGAGAGAGAGAGAGAGAGAGAGAGAGAGAGAGAGAGACACACACATACACACACAGAGAGAGAGAGAGAGAGAGAGAGAGAGAGAGAGAGAGAGAGAGAGAGAGAGAGAGAGTGCTTTATAAAGGCAATTAAATTGAGTTAAATTGAATTAAAATCATTTTGTCTAATTGTTTCTAGTTAATAACAGGATCATCTTTGATCATCTTTAAAAGTCCAATGTTTACTCTGACAGATGGTGACATCTAACTTTTGCTAATGAAACCAGTAAGTATAGGCAAATGTATAACATGTTATGAATCATATAAGAGATAAATAAAGATTTTATTTACTTTAATCAGATCTTATCTGTCTAATCTGATTAGTGTTGGAATACAAATTGTGACCCCCGGAACTGTGGTGAACTCCTTTGGACTAAAACATTGTATGAATATAATAAACCTGCCATTATTATTTTTTTCTTTCTTTAGATAATATAAAGTATATACTACAACTCTAGATGAGTTCAAAAGAGCTGCACAGCATTTATGCTGATGGAGCCTGCAGAGTTCACCTGATGTGCCTCTATTACTGTTAGACTATGTAAAAAATAACCTATAAATATCTCGTTTTTGATATATCCTGATGTTTGTGTGTAGTACATTTACAACTCTGAATAGATAAAGAAGCCATTAGCCTCACAGTGCTTCAATTGTGCTTCAAGGGGGCAGAGCTTGCGTTCTGTCTTACAGACGATTCTGTAATATTCACCTCACCTTCAGAAAAAATATTTTTGATTCGAAATATTGTTGTTTTCACATGTAAAAACTAAAAGGAGAATTTACACAGAGTTCATTTATTAGATTTACCTTTTCTTAGACACATCTGTAAATGCTTCACTACATCTCATAATTTCACTGTTTTTCAAGAGTTTGACAGATAGATGCTCAGAATCTTTGGAGAAACGGACGCAGGATTTCTATGATTTAAAGCGTAAGAATGTTGCAGGTCAGAAACACAGAGATCCAGCAGAGCAGCCACTTTAACAAACAGTGCTTATTATCACTACAAATCCTGTTCATGGTAGAAACAACATTCTTTAGCCACTTCTATCTGTTTCTTTTTTTCATTTTTACCTAATTTCTTTCTTTCTGCTAATCAAATTAAGCTCGAAGTTTCAACCAACTGCAGATTTAAACAGAGCACATCCTCTCTGTTCTTCCAAGAAATTATCTGCAAGAATGATCCTAATGTGTTTAATTTTAGATTTAGATTGTCTACATTAGTTTTTTCCATTTTATTCTTATTGTCTGTAATTTTCCAATGTCCTAGTGATGTGTGCTTCGTGTTTTAAATGTCTCTTTCCATCCCAATATCAGGAAAAAAATAACCTATATATATTTTTTTATATATATATATTTATATATATATATATATATATATATATATATATATATTTTTTTTTTTGTATGTATGTATCTATCTATCTATCTATCTATCTATCTATCTATCTATCTATACACATATATATATATATATATATATATATATATATATATATATATATATATATATATATATATATATATATATATATATATATATATATATATATATATATATATAGTGGGGTAGTGGTGTTCTAGTGGTATAGGGTGCTGGATCGCTGATCCAAAGGTTGGGGGTTCGAGTCCCACTCTCCACAAGGTTGTCACTGTCCCCCCAAGTGCGGCTAACTGGGTTATCAAAGGCGGGTCATGTCTTTCACTGTCTATGGTGAGAGGCATGTAAAAGAACCATTGCTGACATTCGTAAAGAGTAGGCTGCAAAGTCGTCAGCGTGTTTCTGTCCCTTGCTAAAAGGGTTGTGACAGGAAGGGCATCCGACGTAAAAAAAAAAAAAAAAAAAAAAAAAAAAACCTCTGCCAAATCAAACATACGAATCAGATGATTCGCTGTGGTGACTCCCGAGTAACAGGGGAAAAGCCGAAAGGAAGACAGACAGACTATATACATATATATATATATATATATATATATATATATATATATATATATATATATATATAAGTACATATAAGTAAATATTTTCCTGTATAAAAGTGTTGATATAATAAAGTCCTGTAGCATTCGCAGCAAACTTGTATCTTGAAATTAATGCCCAGCACAAGATCCCCAAGATGCAGTGGGACAGGCAGCAGCAGCTTACAAAAGATAAAGGCTGTTCCAGTCCACGTGACCATCTCGAACAATATTTGAATGGAATACGTTTTGGTTCTTGTGAAGATTTGTCTTTTCATGTAAGGCAAAACGTATTCCATTGTATTTTTATACGTATAACAACAAATTTGAACTTGGAAAAGAATAAGAACAAAATGAAATAAAAATAAAACCAGATGGTTGAGTTTGCAATGGGATCTGAAAGCTACCAGTAGAGATTGGTGTTCTGTGCATCGCCTCTCACTAATTGCACTGTAAATGATTTTGATTCAGACTTTATTGTTGATCCCTCCACACGCGCAGTGATGAAGCTACACACTTCAATTTTTGAAAATAAACTAATAGTGATGCAGTCGTTACAAAAATTACCTTTTTATCCTCATGAGCAAGACATTTTGTGTTTGTGTCCTGTGACTGTTTGCAACTCCATTTTAGAACAAACAGTTATTTATGCTCCCTATTAACCTGACAGGCACCACGGTGTTTGTACCCTGGGAAAGACGCTTCTGCCCCAGGGGCTCACTGGTCCAATCTGGCAGTGTTGTTCCTAACCCTGGGGAAGCCCAGTGCTCATTGTGCGCACGGTGAGAAAGATAATCCGGACGGATGGCCCCCATGAATCACCACCACATTGAGAGTCTCAACTCTCTTATTATCCTCTACTACATTTGGCCTCTGGGGGGGACACAGTGCCCAAACCTGAGTCTTACCACACACAACAGCTCATTACCAATCTGCCAGCTAGTGCTTGGTTGGGACCAAGTGCTTGCTTTCGCCCAGGTAAGGGGCCTCGACTCCCTTTCTCCACCTCCAAACAATGCAGTGAGCAGGAGCGACGCGCCTTTTAGAGGCACCGCAGGTGTCAGTATTTGGAGAGCCCACCATCAGGCTTACCC
>CM045732.1:40914847-40917347 GCA_024760905.1 Plotosus lineatus | reverse complement strand
CTGAACATCAGAGGATTTCAGGAAACAACATCAACATAAAACTGGAAATTATGAATACTGTATTCTAATTCTGCTCATATTTCTGGCCTGCATTAAACACAGAACCCTGATTTGCAGGTAGCATGAATGCCATTTTTATTATTACAGAAAATAGTTTGCACCCTCGTGGTAATAAGGTATCTTATGTTTAGAGAACAGATTTCAACAACAAAGGCATCTAAATTTGACACACGTTTGTATTCTATACATACTCTGAATTAAAGCAAGTAATGACACAACCAGGCCATGACCTATCAACCTAGCAATTAAACAGCCCCCTGGCAGGACAAGCAGTGTCATGGCATGCTAATATTATTATTTATTTGCTATATGAGTTATTTGCTTTTTTTTTTTTTTTTTTTTTTACGTACTTTCTTACACGAACAATTTTAGACCCGTGAGCCATACTTCAACAGCATCTAAGCAAATAATAATTATTATTTCACTCTTTAAAACCCAGGGGATTATTTGTTCTTATAGGCCCAGAGGTATAATGAATAATAGCAGTTTACTAGGAGAAGGAGGGACCTCTCTCTCACCGGAGAGAAGGAGAATGAATTAATAGGCAACACACCACTCAGCACAGTGCGTGGTAGAGGAACAGCATGATTACAGTATGCTATCAAGAAAATTAGTTGTTTCATTTGAGCATATCCCCAGCATGCCGAAGCAACATAACAACTTGCTTTTGTTTACAGAATGCTTCATTATGTAAAGACAAGCTCAAGATTCCAAACACCTGCTACTACCAAATCACATATTCAATTATTGTGCTTGCTCAAGATCATCCAAATATTTTGTCCACTTACCGCCTAACAAAAACAGTACTAAAGTGATTATAGCTGTGGAGTCGAATTTCTGTTCCAGAGAGGCTGAGCTAAGAGACAGGGCAGCCGCAAAGCTTTTTTCTGACTGACTTGTATGTATCCACAGGTCAGGCATCAGGGTTAGAGGCCATAACCCCTGATCATTATTCAGCCGCAGAGTACTTTGATGAGTAATGTGACACTTTGTAGACAGGGTTTTTAGACATAATTTTCTCTAACAAAGTACTGTGATTAAGTTACTCAGTTGCCAGCATGACATTTTGATAGAGACACTAGTACTGAGGAGGACAGTCCTTCAGCCATCTGGTTTTTAATCACTTCTTGGAAATTAATTATCCAGTACCAACCACATCAGTAGAGTATTAGCATGGAAAATTGGTGTGTTCTTGTATTATTTATTTATTTATTTTAGATAGATAGATAGATAGATATGTAGCGTGGTGTGTAGTGCTTAACATGTCCGCTTTACAGCAAGAAGGTCCTGGGTTCGACTCCCAGCTCAGGTGTTTCTGTTTGGAGTTTGTATATTCTCCCCGAGCGTGTGTGGGTTTCCTCCGGGTACTCTGATTTCCTCCCACAGTCCAAAAACATGCAGAGTAGGTTAATTGGCTGTTTCAAATCACCCCTAGGTGTGAGTTTGAATTGTTGTGTGAGTGTTGGTCCTGCGATGGCCTAGTGAGCCTGAGAAGTCAGCTGAGATGGGCACCAGCCTCCCCACGACCCTAATTAGGATTTTATATATATATATATATATATATATATATATTACTTTTCACTCTCAGAACAAGATTCATAACGGCACAAATTGTTGATGCTTTTTAAAGACCAATGTAATGTAGAAATCCATTTTCATTAAAAGCTGGTCTATAGACATTTTAGGCTCATTCTGTGCCCTGTTATTTCTCATCATGAAGGTTATTATGATGTCGAAGGCAAGGTAGCTGGTGACTCAGGTGAAGAACACATCAGGACTGATGGAAAACATTACAACACTGCTCTGCTGGAGATCAGATAACTGGCATACAGTATGTGCTCTAACAAGCTCCGAGGACATAGGTCATCAAGTAGGGTCAAGACAGCCCCCATCAGCATAGCACTGATTTTTGATGGCCACATATAGCTATCACACTCTGGTGTCCCCCCCCCCCTTTTTTTATGCCTCCATTGTGTGCAGGTGGAGGGGGTCCATTGAGTTGTGACAGGGATTGCCTTGTGTGCCATGACTGACAGAAGGCCTGCGGAAATGGGTGTGGATCGAGTAAAGGTTCTGCAATGGGAAATCCACTCAAGAGCTGAATTGCCTTCTCCACTCCAATCAGCTTGGTGCAAGTTAAATGAAGTGTCTTTTCCTCCCCCCAATCCTTCACACTTCCCATCTGCAGAAAGAGCCTGGGCAGGACTCTGACAGCAGTACAATCAGTTTGCCATTCACTACTGGCCCTATTTTAACTTTGTGTGGAAATGGCATTGGTTGTTAACACCTTTGAAATTAGACCAAGGAGAATTATTTAAAATGGTCTGAGCCAAACTGGGTCAAATGAGGATTTTCCAAAACAATTTGATTTAAAAAAATGAAAATGGAAGTAGTGAAACGTTGTTCTAATTCTTCAGTCAGTTTGTTTAGGTAATAATTA
>CM045732.1:40907347-40909847 GCA_024760905.1 Plotosus lineatus | reverse complement strand
ACCCAGGGCACTGCAGGGCTCTTTTATAAAAAAGAGCAGATTGACTCCCTCTGCCCCCCTCTTGAATGAAATCCCAACCCTGAGCAGATGTCAGAGACTAAAGCCAGAGATGGGACACAGGGCCGCTCGCGAGGTGTGAGGTTTTGTCGCAGGTCCACTGCTAACGGACTAGACACAGTAGGGAATTTTACCACATCCTTTGGATGTCTCCAGCCCCCTTCAGAAAGTAAGGAATTGTGGCGACAGCGACAGAGAGAGAGAGAGAGAGAGAGAGAGAGAAATGGAGAGAGAGAGAGAGAGAGAGAGAGAGCGAGAGAGAGAGAGAGCGAGCGAGAGATGGAGAGAGAGAGAGAGAGAGAGAGAGAGAGAGAGAGAGAGAGAGAGAGAGAGAGAGAGAGAGAGAGAGAGGAAGGGAGTTGATAAATCTGTTTGCACAGTCACATTATGGGGATTTGTCATCCTTATGGGGATAAAACACAAGTCTCCATAAAAAAGACAACAAATTTTAAAATAAAGACACGTTTTAAGGTTAGGATAAGGTGAGAGTTCGGGTAAATCTATGTAAGTGTCCCCGGAAGTTATGGAAACATAATTGTGTGTGTGTGTGTATGTGTGTGTGTGTGTGTGTGTGTGTGTGTGTGTGTGTGTGTGTGTGTGTGTGTGTGTGTGTGTGGATGGCTTGTGGTCAGTACCCCTCCAGCTGCCAGTGTTTATACTCCATGTTGCATCAGCGTTGTTCTTTACCACATGAAAACGCAGTGAGTTTAAAAACAAAACAAAACAATCAAGTTTTCTAAATTTTAAGTAAGAATAAGCTTGAAGCAGAAATGGTTAATGGGTACACGCCTGTGCATAAACAAACCTCAGTGAGTAGCGCCCCCCGAGCAGCTGGCTTATGCCACTTCAAACATTCCAGCCTTGCCAAAACTCACGCCAGCTCACATATCCTTAAGAAAATAAAGCTTCAAAGTATTTATCAAAATAGTCACAGTGTTAATCACAACTGAGGCTCCTTATTTGAGCATGTGTTACAATCCTGACCTCTGGAGAGTTGATGGTGGTAGTGGGGGGTCTTAAAGATGCAGGTTTCCATTTGAACAAAGTGTCCACAATGACTTCATTTCATCAGCTTGTTCTGGGTGTGTTATTCCTGAGAGAGTCTGTGAAGCTGTCATGAAGTAATAATCAAAAGGCTTGAAGTGTATTTCCCTACACAGTACGTAATTGATTAGAAAGAAGTCTACCAGCAGCTTTTGTTTTATGATCCATCTGAAATCGAAAGTTTTGCAAAGTATAATCACCTAACTTTGTTCTTCTATGAATAAATAAACAAAAAAGAAAAATATACTACTCCTGTTTATTAGTACGTTTGTGTTTCGGTGTGTGTGTGTGTGTGTGTGTGTGTGTGTGTGTGTGTGTGTGTGTGTGTGTGTGGTTGTGTGCCTTGTGTGTTTGTGTGTGCGCATGTGTGTGTGTGTGTGTGTGTGTGTGTGTGTGTGTGTGTGTTTGTGTGTGCATGTGTGTGCGTGCGTGTGTGCTGCATGTGTCTGTGCCTATGTGTGTGTATGTGTGTCTGTGTGTTTGTATGTGTGTGTGTGTGTGTGTCAGTGTGTGTGTGCACATGTGTGTGTCTGTGCCTGTGTGTGTGCCTGTGTGTGTGTTGGTGCCTGTGTGTTTGTATGTGTGTGTGTGTGTGTGTGTGTGTGTGTGTTTATTTCGAGTGGAATAACGTACCCCCCCTGAGGTGATCCATGTCAGACAATACCTATCTCTATCCTTTTTTCTGGCACATGTAGAGGCCCAGATGGTTTAGTATTCACTTCTTTGCCAAGCAGATGGACCTGAGAGGTATTTCGTTGATTCAGGTTATATATACTTACAACCCTCTTACAGACCGTCCTTCGAAAAACAATTTGTATTACTTTCTGGCCAACCAGTGAACAAAGTGCTTCTCAACCTATGCTTAACCTAATTATTGGACACAAGCCATTTTGGACTCTGTGACACAAATAATTGTAACAGTGAACATATATGAATGTATGGACTGCATTGCACAGACACCGAAAGTAAATAGACACCCCGTATTTAAGTGGTTTTTATATATTTAGTTTAGATTACAGTTTAGAAATTCTTTATAGCAACTAAGCATACCATGAACACAAGGAGCAAAAGGGTTGTCTCATTGTAATAGTATTGTGGGTCGGTCCGGGATTGTACAGCACTTTGGGGTTCTTCTCCCACAGTCAACAGAGTGATTGTACAATTCACCGGCAAAGGCAAGGAATCAACAGTATCCCACTCAGGTCGACTTGGGCTCTCTGACAGATCCCTCAGAAACTCTGAGTGAGCTGGAATGCTGCTGCGAGGTATCTACATCAACTTGGCTACAACTACGGTACGATTTCATGGCAGTGCATCTAGAAACAAAAACCCTTTAACTCTATCCTCGTTTATTTTTGATATATCTCTCTATATTATATGCGTGTGTGTGTGTGTGTGT
>CM045732.1:40887347-40902347 GCA_024760905.1 Plotosus lineatus | reverse complement strand
CACTCCAGAATCTCTCCTTCTCTTCTAGCTTACATCCTGCCTGTGGGGCATAAGCACTAACAACATTGACCATCACGCCTTCAATTTCTAACTTGAGACTCATCACTCTGTCTGACACTCTTTTCACTTCTAGAACATTCCTGACAAACCCCTCCTTCAAGATGACTCCTACTCCATTTCTCTTCCCATCCACACCATTATAAAACAGTTTAAACCCTGCTCCTAAGCTTCTAGCCTTGCTACCTTTCCACCTTGTCTCCTGAACACACAGTATGTCCACCTTCCTCCTCTGCATCATGTCAGCCAGCTCCCTATCTTTTCCTTGCATAGTTCCAACATTCAAAGTCCCTACTCTCAGTCCTAGGCTCACGCATTTCCTCTTCTCACTCTGCCTACGGACACGCCTCCCACCTCTCCTTCTTCGACGTCTTCGACCAACAGTAGTCCAATTTCCATCAGCAACCTGTTGGTTGACAGCACTGATGGCGGTCGTTGTTAACCCGGGCCTCGACCGATCCGGTATGAATTCTGTATTCATCATTTGCATTTTTAAAATGTGGCAGAAGTTTTACGCCGGATGCCCTTCCTGTCGCAACCCTCTGCATTTATCCGGGCTTGGGACCGGCATAAGGGGGAGAGACACTGGTTAGTGCCCCCCGCCTCATGGCTGCATTGGTTTAATTAATAGATATGTTAATAAAATGGTTTAATATGTTAATAAAATGTTTAAATGGTTTAATAAATAATTTTCTTTTACTTTTAACACATATTTCATACAAAATTGGTGTACTTTTATCATTTTTAAAGGGTTTATTAGGGTTTATCCAGTCCAAACACTGGAGCCTTGGAACGAATTAGGCGTTTAACATGTAAGATGTGACCCCTACTTACGAAATCTCCGTTATACGAAAAGGGCTCTGGAGCTGATTAATTTCGTAAATTGGGGGCCAACTGTATGTGTGTGTGTGTGTGTGTGTGTGTGTGTGTGTGTGTGTGTGTGTGTGTGTGTGTGTGTGTGTGTATATATATATATATATATATATATATATATATATATATATATATATATATATATATGTATATATCGAGAGAGAGGAGACACCACATCTGTATATTTCTTAGTAGTACATCTGTATATTTGCATATTACATATATGCATACTGTATATGTGTACATTACATCTGCATATTTTTATTCTTCATTATAGTAATATAGATCATGTGTATATTGCTCCTGTGTAAATTTATGCTAATTTATTGCCACCTTCACGCTGCCCATATCTGTACATCACTGCTCACATAACTTATTTATACATAATATGTACATGACAATTCCTACCTTTTATGCTGCCCTTATCTGTCTCCCTCTAACTGTACATACTACAAATATGCATTTATTGCACTTGCTGCTCCCTACAGTTTAGCATTAAATCATTGTATTTATACATGCGCAATGACAATAAAGTTGAATCTAATCTAATTGAACGAAAGCAGGGAACACACAGAACAGCTCACCAGACCACTCCAGAGTCAACACATATACAAACATACACAATCATACCTAGGGGCAATCCGAAACAGCCAAGTAGCCTGATTTGCATGTCTTTGGACGGTGGGAGGAAACTAGAGTGCCCAGAGAAAAACTACACAAGCAGAGAGAGAACATGCAAATTTCACATAGAAACCCCTGGACTCGACCCCAAGACCTTTTTGGTGTGAGGTGGACTTGCTAACCATGATGCCAAAGTAACACTTGTCTATATTTAGCGTTAGCACATTAAAACATCACCAGGTAAAAGATGTATAATTCCATAATATATCACAAAGATGTGTTAACACACTGTTGCCCCCCAAACACACACACACACACACACACACACACACACACACACACACACATACACACACACACACACACACACACACACACACACACATACTCAAGTGTAAATACTGGCTAAATTTGTGTAAACAGTTTGTTTTATAGCAGACTGGACAGGACTGGTCCTAAATGGGTCCTGTTGATGGATAATCTCCAACTGAGGAAACCTGAGAGAATCAAGAGGATTTTCTTCCCATTGACATTAAGACATTGTGACTGTTGTCTAGTTGTTATGGCAATTTTCTCTCATAAATGAGTCAAAATGATTCATAATCCTAATAAATATAGCTGTTTGGAAATAGATGGTTTCCTGCACCCTTCTTAAAAAGTCGTACATCATTTTTGACTGCTTCTCTGCTGTTTTATTTTGATAGCAACATAATTAGGCCCCAGTGACAGCTTTTTAAAGACTTAAATGAGTGATATATTGAATACTCCCACCCTACTGAGCAATTACTCTACGTAAGTGAATTACCTAATGAAATCATGACATGTTAAAAGTGGCCTAGAATCACCAACGTTAACCATTCGGCTAAGCAAGACTAGTATCACTTTTTTGGAATCGCTAAACCTTCAATCACTGGACTTTGAGCTAATTAATCAGTAACACCACGAACTGTTTCAATAATGATGAACACTCATCCTTAATCCCTCAGAAAATAATAAAATGTAGACACTGACAGTAAATATTTATGCACAGTTATTAATAATGGTATTAACATGTTCTTTGTGTGTTAATTTATTCAGATTTTTTGAAAAAAATTCTACTTGCAGCATCAATAAAGATGATTTTTACATCATGTTGATGAGCCCAATTTAAAGCGCAACATGTAATGCAATATAAGACCAGCCTTATGGATATTTATTTTTCGTTCACATTCTCTCTAGTTATTCTCTGGGTACTCTGGTATCCTCCTGCGTGCATTCATTCATTCATTTTCTGAACCGCTTAATCCTAATTAGGGTTGAGGGGAGACTGGCGTCCATCTCAGCCAACTCTGGGCAAGGGCAGAGTACACCCTGGACAGCTCGCCAGGCCATCACAGGGTAGAAACACGCTGACAGCTATGCAGCTACTCCTGTTGAAAGTCAGCAATGGTTCTTTTACATGAACTTCACACCATAGACAGTGAGAGACACAGCCAGCATTTGATAACCCAGTTAGTTATATTGTGGGGCACAACTGTCACAACCCAGTGACAGTGGGGCTTGAACCACCAACCTTGGGATAGGTAATCTAGCACCATACCACTGGCCCACCACTGCCCGCCTCCCGCGTGCACATTAGGCCGTTCCAAACTGCCTCAAGTGTGAGTGTCAATGTAAGTGTGAATGGTTGTGTGTGTTGAACTGCAATGGTCTGGTGTGCTGTTCAGGGTATACCCTGCCTTCACCCACTACTAGCTGTGATAGGCTTCAGTCTATCTAGAGCAGTGCTTCTCAAATAGTGTGGCATAATGCCAGGGTTGTGTGGCGTATACTGGGGAAGTGCGTATGACCTTGGGAAACATGCTTTTCTGAAATAGTGTATAAGATACGTGTAATTGCACCTCCACTCCAGTAGTTGGCAGTGGCGCTCTCATTGTCACGCTATGGTGTAGCAGGTTTTTCGCAAGAGCAAGCAATATGAAGTGCAGTAAACAACCCGTCAAGAAACAACACGGAATCTTTCCTAACAGGAATGAAGAGAAAGGGAGAGAGAGAGAGAGAGAGAGAGAGAGAGACACAGAGAGAGAGAGAAAGAGTAAGATATAAACAAGTTTAGTGAGTTTAAATATGGCTGTATTTTTTTTTTAATTTGAAGCACATTGGTGCACTTTAAATCTTTTCTGTTCCAGATTAAAAAACAATGTTAATGAAGTTTTTGTTGTAAGTTGAACTATATTTCTTTCTTTTTTGTTTTTAATGTTGTTAAATATATAAAGTTATGCAGAGGTGTAATAATATCAATTTTATAGGCAAATAATACTAGTTAGAGTCTCTTGTGGGACGGTGTGTGTGTGTGTGGGGGGGGGGGGGGGGGGGGGGGGGGAAATGTACTTTTCTTCCTAGAGGGGGCGGCACATAAAATAATTGAAAAGCACTGATTCAGAGTGATGTATCCAGTCGTGATTGTTTGCTGGCTATGCCTCAAATATTAATGGCCTTTCTGGGGGAAAAAGACCACTGATGGATTGGCAAGCTGTCTAATTCCACACTCTCACCTAGTGTTGGCTGACATAGGTTCTGGCATCTTTCCAACCCATATATAATAGGATTGTATAGTTTAGTAGATGAGTAAGTGGTGATATGAAAAATAAATTTGTACATTTATTTATGTTTGGCAGCTGGTGAAGGTCACAGTGGTACCTGACATGAGGTGGGACTACACCTTGGAAGCGACATTATTTCATCCCAGGACACCATGCACACACATTCTCACACCCAATCACGTGTAGGCAAAATTTGGAAGAGTCAGTCCTTCTAACTGCCCTGCGATGGCCTGGCGAGCTGTCCAAGGTGTACTCTGCCCTCACCCAAAGTCGGCTGAGATGGGCACCAGCCTCCCCGTGACCCTGATTAGGATTAAGCAGTTCAGAAAATGAATGAATGAATGAACAGTCCATCTAATAAATACTTTTGGGATACGTTTCAAAACCAGAGAACATAGAGGTGTTAAGAACTCCTCACAGACTGTAGTCCAAGCTCAGGATTGAATTGGTGACTGTGGTGCTGTGAGATGGGAAGGCGATACCCTGTGCTACTCCACTTTTTTATTAACTATTCTTAAGGCAGCATTTCTGCTTTGGAGTTTGTATGTTCTGTCTGTGCTCATGTGGGTTTCCTCCAGATACTTGAGTTTCCTCCCACAGTCCATGTACATTCAGCTAATTACATGTTCCAAATTGAACCTAAGTATGGGTGTGAGTGTGAATGGTTGTATGAGTTGGTCCTGCAATGGTCTGTTTAGCTGTTCATGGTGTACCCTGCCTTCACCCAGTTTTGACTGAGTTCCAAACTCCTTGTAACTCTAATAGGATTACGCGGCACAGCAAACTTACTGAGTGAGAGAGTGAGAGAACTTTTGTTAAAATGGACCGACACATTTCTGACGGATTCTGTTGAAAACATTCAGCATGGGCAGTTAACACCGCTGCCTGTGATCGTGCATATTGTATCATACACTGTAGCTCCAGTTGCACATGTTGGGTAAATTATGGCTTCAGTTGGAAAAGTGTCTGAGAAACCTGTCTCAATAACTTATTTTCCAAAGAATCATGTCATGTTTTTCACCCACTAAACACACCGGAGCTCAGGAAATTGGAAGAGATTTCGCTCTCACTGTATTTCTAAAGACAGAGTTGATGGGTCAGTGGGCTCTCTGCACTAACCTCTTGAAGGCAGGCATCAGGCACTGTGTAATTAGATGGCTGTAATTACCACCATGCCACTTCAAATGTCCAGCGTTAGGCATTATTATCAAAAAGCAACAAACACCCAGAAAGGTCACACTGCAATTACTAAAAAGCAAAGATTTTTTAGCTCTATGGTTTTAATGATGGGGGCAATTAGAACATTTTTTACCTTGGGTTTGTCAAGTTATTTTTATTATTACTCTCTCTCTCTCTCTCTCTCTCTCTGTGTGTGTGTGTGTGTGTGTGTGTGAGAGAGAGAGAGAGAGAGAGAGAGAAAACGTGTGTAAAGCTGCATTATTTTCTTTATATATTGTTGCTTCACAACATACATGGAAAAAATCTGAATAAATATTTGAAAACAGAGTTCAGGACAGGAAAACATATGTTGTATATTTAATCATTCCAAACAATTATTTCAGACACTGGGATTTGCTCATGTTGGGAATTATTAATCACATCGTGTGACTCCTCACAGTCATTCTAGCCCAAAAAAGTTTTCTAAATACTAAATCTGGGACCTTCATGCTGCCCAGTGTGATATAAACATAATGGTGTATATTATTTTAGCTATCACACCATTGATTACGTTGGCTGCCATCATAAATAATAATTAAAAATCAGATATTTTAATATAAAAATTATGATATAATTCCATATTTGTGTATAATTATAAATGTGTAACTTCTGAAAGCAAAAGCTGTGGTTGTGATTTACAAGGCTGTGTGCTATGCTATGGCTTCAGCTTTACATCTCCTTTCAGAAGCAGAGTGTGAATGGACTCTCGTGTTTGATGCCCGTTAGGACTCCTTGTCTAGGCTCTGGTTCAGCACACACATCAGCACCCCGCTGCACTATTGTGGCCTGGATTCTCATTGCTACTCTGGGCATTCCTTCCACGTTTGTACAGGCACAATAGTAGCACAGCATGCCTTCTCCCCAATTCATCCATGCCGCTTGTCTTCCATTCACACTTGCGCATATTTCTTTCTTTGACCTAAACCATCATCTACAGTTTCTTGTGCTTGTATTGGAGAAGAACATGTATCAGCACCAGCAAATGGATATATCTCTATAATCATTATATACTATCAACATATAATCATTTGTATTATATGAAGTATTGCATTGTAAGGGTAACCATCTGTTGTTGCAGCTCAGGTTCTACTTTATTTGAAGATATTACCTGCAGTCTTTGGCATGAGGGAGCATCTAAATGGAGTTTTGGATATTCATAGACTAAAAGTTGCTTGTATGCATGCGGTTCACTTGCTGGCTTGGAGAGGGACTCTGTGGGAATTAGCAGCAGGAACAACACTCCAGGCTCTCAGATAATGGACGTGCTGAATGTCCACCATCTGGTGTTTGTTTAATACACAGAGAAGGTCAAATGGCCAGCAAGTCTTTTCTGCTCTCCAGCATTCATGGCTTGGACTGGGGGAAATCATTGATTTTACTCTACTACCGGATGATCTTTGTGTGCTGGAGCTCAGTATGACAATGACAACAACCTTATTGCTTAAAACAGCACTCAGTGGGACTGAAACAACCTGAATTCAGCATGGACAGAGAATACTCCTTAATATCTCTTTGGGTTGGCTGATGTCCTCAGACAAGCCCACTTCGGGATTCAGATGCTTTTGTCGAGGTTTACATTACTCGAGTTATTTTTTTGTTTGTTTGCTTTTTGATTTGTTTTTTAATAGCCACCCTATTTGCTGTGTTTTGGATTGATTCTTAACCATAAGTTGTATTTCAGCACTTGTTAAATAGTTCCAGGTGATCAAAAATGTATTGCTGTGATCTGACGTTTCAAATAACTAAATGGACGTTCACTGGGATGCTCGGGTTTATTCATCAGGCTCTCAGCTGAATCATGCACTCAGGCATGTTTGGCCTTGTCCTCTTAGGAGGAAGTTACACATGCTAATGATCTGTAAGTGCTAGACTGGAGAGTAAACCATGACTAACAGTAGAGCTGAGAAAGAACAGGGCACGTGCAGAGTTTCATTTGGCAACAAGGCAGTCTTTCTTCTCAAATGTACAGCAACTAAATCCAATTAATTGACACTAAGTGGAGAGTGAGAACTGAGCTGAATAAAGCAGATAGTAATACTTGTGCATATTGGAAGACTTTATGATAGTATAAATTTTTGACTTGAGTCGAGCCTTAATTCCGATTGAATTAACAAACAAATGCACTGTAATTACTACTACATGTGACTGGGACCTGTGAAAGCAAACATTCAGCAGTTAATCCTGTAAAAGAAGAGTGTGTAGTGATCACTCCTAGCACAAACCTGACACCTGAAAGGGGAAATTTCATAAAAGGAAATAATAGCAGCAAAGCTAAAGTGTGTATTTAAAATGAAACCTCACAGCATTGACCTCCTCAGAAGAGAAACAATGGCATGTACTAGTCTAGCAGACTTTCTAAGTAGGACACAAAGCCTGTAGATTTGCTGGCAGGTGACTAATTTAGATTCTGTTATGAGTAAGTTAGAAGTAAGCGTGACAAAATCATCAATGTCTCCTAAATGAGCTTTTTAATAGATCATGTCAGTTCATTGGGCTTCTCTGTGCCTAATCAGGGCTTGTCATGGCCTCCGCAAATGCTACAACGCCTCTCTACATGGGTACATTAGACGATTTATTCAACGATGACAATTGTGTAGAAGGTACATCGATGTTTTTCAGAGAATAGTGTGGAAATCAGGGGGAAAATGATGTGTGGCTGCAGGTTGAAACACTTGTTGATGAGAGAAAATGACCAGACTGGCGTAAGGATGGGAGAAAGTCCACTGTAACTCATGTAAGCGCTCTTTTTTACAAGTCTCAGAATCTACAGCACATCAAACCGTGCGGAGAATGGGACAGAACAGCAGAAGATCCCATCAGGCACCTTCTACTGCATTTATCTTTGACTATATGTTTCTTGGAAGCACAAACCAATCTTGCCATTTTTCCCTCTGACCTCTTTTATACATGGTGTTTCCACCCACAGACGCTCCATCAAACTCTACACACTGCTATATGTGAAAACCCCAGGACAATCATAGTTTACTAAATACTGTACTCAAATCAGCCCATCTGCCCTCAGCAGTCATGCTTTATATGTTCCTCCACTATGATACATATATGATATAATAGGAAGCTTGTGATCTTCATTAGCATATCGAGCTAATGCTGATTGACTGAAACCTTTGTTTTAAATAGATGTCTTAAAAAAGTTATGCAAGGAAATATTTTGTTGATTGTTATAAATGTATTTTTTTTTAGAGACAGAGAGAGGGAGAGAGACAGAGAGAGAGAGACAGAGAAAGCTGCAATTTACACTAATTATATTTAAGGATACTTTGAAGGCAATGCAATAGGGTCCAAAATGTTATTTTATTTATTTATTTTTTCTCAACTGGATCTCAGTGTTCTTGAAACTGCATTGATCCCAATTACTGCATTTTAGAAATCTAAAAATACAAATTTTGAGGTATATTTTTTGACCATTTCCAAATGTTGATGCACTTGATCACATTTTTTTTGAAGCAAATGGACTGATTGTAGTGAGCATCCTCAGACAACTGCGTAGAATTGCTTTTAAAAATGTGTTGGGTTTGGACCAAAATAGTTTCTCCTAATATGCCCGTTTACTTTATTATTTTAATTACCGATATCCCAGCATTGCTGTAACTTTTTAATTTAAAATGTATATTAATTGCAATGCAATATGTTTTCAATGAAAATATTTATGGCACTCTGTGTATGTGAATTTTTAAATAAGTAAATAAATAAATTTTATTTTTAACTTGGAGCTTCTAAACTGGAATTATGTGAAATTATGGGAATTATTATTATCATATGAATTATGTGAAAAACACATACCATAATGGAAAATTGTGAAAAAAAGCTAACGATTGGTGTAATTCAACATCCTTGGCACCGTATTAAAATCACTACTTGTTCCTATTTATAATCTTCAAAGGAAAGCTTGACTAGAGTGAGAACCAGTGTACCACTTTTCACCACAGGTAGCAATATAATGCAGCTCGTGATTAATTTTAATTAAACACATTTTGGAAAATGATATTGAATGTTTGAACCCCTGGTGCTTTAATTACTTTATTGCCTCTCAACTTGAACTCTGAAACATTCTGGCTGGATGAGGCATTGGAATATCCTTAAAAAAAAAAAAAATGGTGTCACAGCTGGTATGAGGAGCTTCCTCGGGTTTCTATAGTAAATTTACTATTGGATTCTCCCACTTCATGACAGTGGAACTATATAAACTGCTAGCACTGTGAATTCTAATTTGCCACAAGTCTGGAAACTGTTAAATTCTCTGTTAATTTAATGAGGTCTTCAGACCAGAGAAAAAATTCAGGCCAATGTTATGCTTTAGAAACCCTCAGATAGATAGTCAGGATTTTTTATGCAAATAAACAGAAACTCAAGTTAAACTGGTTCTGAGTTGTTGTTGTGGTTGTTGTTGCTGATGATGAGCTTCCCTTATGAGTTGATGATAGGTGGAGAAAATAAGAGTGCATGAGCTTAATGCAAACTCAGGAATTAAGTCGAATCTCAAGTGCGGTTGAGAAGTGAAAGAAGAGGTCGGCACTCCAAAAGCTTACGCTTGCCCTGATGGTTTGACAAATGTCAAAGGATTATTGGCTGTGTAGAAAGACAAATAGCAGCTACAAAGAGGTTGCTCCTAAGCCTCTTGAAGATCCTCCACCAAAACAAGACGATTCCAACAAGGGTATTATCCCACCTTTGTTTATGGGAAGAAGAGTTGAGACGACTCAATGAGTGGATTACCCCCCACTTGCACAGTTCTAATAGAGATTAATTGATAAGTTCCTGTCAGGGTTAAAGCAGGTGCACACTGTGCTGTGGTGCTACGTGTCGTAAGTGATCATGTGAGGATGGTGAAGAAATTGTCGCACCAGGGGAGAGCTTTGTTTATTTAGCTCAGGCGCATTTTAAAAGGAAATTGAATGTAAATAGAAGTGCATTCTTTGGTCTGTGTCATTCATTTTATTCTCCCATAGACATGCCAGTCACATGTGGTAAATTTGTTCATAATAGACTTGCTCTAGTTTTACTGCTCAGGAGTGTAGCATAGTTCAAAGATTGTTATTTTATTAATTCCAGAGATGACTCTAGTGTGGACATGTGTCTGTGTCATGTTATCAAAGCCTCTTGCTATTGATACAGTACATCATTGTGATTTCAAATATATTTCCGTAAACCTAACCATATTGGGTTGAAAAGGCCTGGAGCAATGGGACTAAGAGCTGATAAGATCTTCATACCTGGCTAGAGCTGAAGGAGAACTCAAGAGTTAGACAGGGAATGCAATCCATCAAAACCCCGCTCTGTGCCTGCCATGGATGGGGGGTTGGGGGTGGGCAGGCGAGGGATGCCTAAAAAGACAGGTTCTCAGGGTGCCTCTTGAAGGCCAGTTAGAATGACGTGCACTCAATACCTGGGATGCAGTTTCCTTACAATTTGGAGATGTCTCTTTGTTTTGCCTCTTGATTCCAGTACTTACATGTCTTAAAATCTAATACTAATAGAAAAGTAACATAGGACCATTTAATGGTGATGTTTGTATCTTCCTAACATGCTTTGTTGGCATTTATTTTTCATACATTAATTAGCTAAGCCGCTTAATCATTTTATGGTCACTGGGGGGCTCAAACCTACCTCAGCCGACTCTGGGAGAATTCGGGGTACACCCTTAACAGATTGCCAGTTCATTGCATGGCCAACACACACACACACACACACACACACACACACACACACACACAACTCTTCATACTTACAACTAATCATAGGGGGGATTTGGAACAGGCAATCCGAGTAATGCTCATGTCTTTGGAGTGTGGGAGAAAACCGGATTTCCCAGAAGAAAACACCAACAAGCACTCCATACAAAAACCCACTCGCCAATCCCAGGACTTGAAGCCAGTACCTTCTTGCTGTGAGTTGGATGTGTTAATGAAGCAAGCAGTACCCATTTTTTTTCATTCATTCATTTTCTGAACCGCTTATTCTAAATGAGGGTCACAGGGAAGCCGGCACCCATCTCAACCGACTCCAGGTGAGTGCAGGGTACTCCATGGACAGCGCGCCAGGCCATTACAGGGCCACCTGTCACATAACCATTTACATCTAGGGGAGATTTGGAACCGACAATTAGCCTACTGTGCATGTTTTTGGACCCTGGAAGGAAGCCAGAGTACAAGGAGGAAACCTACACAAGCACAGGGAGAACATACAAACTCCACACTGAACCTTCTTGCCGTGAGGCAGAAGTGCTAAACACTACACCACCATGCTGCCAGTACCCATTTATTTTCCGAATAATATGAATTTAAAGTATCCCTACATTTGTCAGGTTGTTCATTTTATGTATGCTCGCTGTACAGATGCTCGATGGTTGAATTGAAAAGTACAGATCAATTCAAATTCTAAAACCATTTTAAATTTGGCATGATGCTTTTGTTACCCCAGACTGCAGTGAAATGTTGGCAATATTGGCTCGAATAAACCTATTAAAACACTTTGTAAGAAATGTTTCACCACAAGCCAATATAGGATGTCTCCTGTGTCAGCTATTCTAACCCTCAAAGCCAAGAGACACAGACATAGATTGAACGTATCGATTGGCTTAAATAGCCCTGTCTTTAATAAATACTACATTATGACTGTGAGGTTCTGCCGGCGTGTTGGCTGATGAAGGCATGCCTCTCAAAGTCGGTAATCAGAGGAAGTTCGGAGGAAAGATAATCTTTCGCTCTTTGCATCCTCAGAGACGCAGGCCAGGCAATCAGGGGGGATAGCAGTGATTGCTCGGGTTGCACTTGTGAAATCACAGCCTGCATTGGCCCCAGCCCTGAAGGAGATATTAAAACCAACCTCTTCCAAGTTTCGCTTTTCAAGTAAATACTGATTGGGGCCTCCATCTCGCGAGCCTCCTCACGTCAGACTGCTGTATGATTCTCGCAAACCTTTTCCACTGTTGACAACAATAGGGGTCATTTATTACATTTCAAATCTGAATGTATAGTGACTTGTGTAGTTTTGCCATCCTTTTGCCTTCCCTTACAATACAAATACATGAAAATGTACCTCATCCATCGGGTGAGCTGGTTTAAATTGTAGCTCAGTATAAATGTGTTGGATTGCTGTACATTCTGTTACGATTGTTGTTAAAAATGCAGAGGTGAAAAGCTGGCGAGCAAGCAAGAACAAAATCAAGGTCTGCCCTGCCCTAAAGTGTGGTGAGGGCAAGATTTCACAGCAACTGAAAAAACCCCAAAGAATAAAATAACTAACCTTTGATGCTCTGAAATCAGATGCTAAGTGAAGTCACTTGGGATAAAGGCTACAAATTGTAGTCAAGACTCAGCAAGTATCCCAACCTCGGGCTGCCTCATTCTGACCCAAGCCCCCAAAAAGCCTTTCCCTGTTTCATACTCCTATGATTGAATTCAGTAGGATCATGTATCCCAAAGAAAAGTCAATTAGTAGATGACACTGACATGGCAAAGGAAACAAGCTTCAAACACATCAGAAAACAGCTGTCCAGATATTACCAATCGCCGGAGCAAACTGCACCCGATTAAACTTTAATGTGGCTTTTAAGGAAGGTTTTTGCTTATCAGTGCGATAGGGTCCAAGGGAAAATATTGTTATTGATTCCATCATTTTAGATGTAACTGATCCTTTAAGTAAATTCTCTGGGTTTCCTGTGTGTCAGTTTTAAAGTGTCTGCCTGGGTTGGATCATTGCAGCCAGCCGTTCATTTAGAATTCAGGCCTTAATGCACAGAGTGTTCCCGATACACTTTCAGTCGCATCTGTTGAAAGACAACACACTTATTCCACTGAAGGCCCTACCAGAGCATTGACTGCTGTTCAATTTGGGGCGGCTAAATTATGAAAATTAAGTGCTGTTGGGAGCTATTTTAATTGATCGTTCTGTGGGAGTTTATTTTAAAATATTGATTCCACTACATCTAAAATGAATTCTGAGCACACAGCATGTAAACGTAATAGCTTTCAATTCTCCTATTGGTTTAAAAATCTCACCTTAATAATTAATTATGTTTTTAATGAACAATTAATCCTATTTATTATGTATGTATATTTAATACATTTGTTTTAGTATCATGTGTTGCAGTTGTTTAAACACAGTGGAACATTAGCATATGTTTCATGAATATTATTATCATTATTATTATTATTATTATTATTATTACATCAAATATTGGATAATAATTTGAATGTTCTTGCTGCTATTCACATGTTCTGTATTTTTTTTTATTAATAGTTTACATTTAAATATATTGAATATACATCCATAAAAGGATATTATGGTAATGCAAAAATGTGAAATTACATAACAAAAATACAATTCTCTCCAAATCCTTGGAATTAAATGGGCATTGAGCTGTAAGGAATTAGTTTATTAATTATATAATTATAATTGCAGTAAATTCCTTTTTGTTTAAACAGCAGTATTAGTTCTGTAATAATAAAATAAATATAATCTATAATTCACAATATCCTCACATGCTGCATCGAGTTCTTTTACATGCGAAATGACTACACGCAGGCCATGGCCCTCTTTTTTGAGACCCTGAACAGACTGCGATATACAATAGCCTCGCTCAGGAATGGAGGTGTAGGCTAATTTGTCCATCTCCTGCAGTAACCCTCCACTGCTGTAAGAGAAGAAAGACCACATTCAAACCTCAACTGGATTAGATGGGCAAAAAAGAGCAGGATGTTGAAAGAATGGGAAGCTTTTGTTACTCTCCCTTTTAGATTATATACGATTTTGATTAAAGAACAGTGGTTTTAATGCATATTGGTCGATTCAAATCCAATCTGAACTTTTTAGACATTAACGTACAAACCAACAACAGTAACCCGAGCTTAAGTAGTACATCTTTGGCACATTAAGGGTACTTCAAGAAAGGAAACCAAAGACAGAAAATATAGGTTCAGGTTTCAGCCTTCAGCCAGTGTGAAAATATCCTCAATTTGATCAAAAATTTATAATGCAACTTTCCAGGTCTTAAATTTCCTTCAACTGCACTTGAAATGGGCACTTGTTTCCCCATTATGGCTTTTTTAATCTACTTAGGACCGAGTTGTCTTGCTTAAAGATTACTCCACCATATTGGGTGTTCAGTATCTGAGGTATGTGTTCCTCAGCCGGGTCTGATGAAATAACACAACAGTTTACATATTTCTAAAACCTGAGCTGAGGGCCGATTGAAAAATCAATATGAGCAATCAAATTTTCCTGAAAATATATACACACACAAGTCTGCTTCGAGGTGACTAAAATGAGGCAAATTTGGTTTCAGCAGACAGGAAGAGAGTCGGCACTAAGAAGGCCAGATCGGGCAGTAAATGGCTACTCATAGCGACCAGGAACGAAACCCATCCATCCCCAGAGACACTTAGAGAAGGGTGAGAGAGGCAAGCGATGGAGAAGGAAGAATATGCGTTGCTGCTTCTTCCTCGCAGCTGGCATTAATTATTCAGCCAAGGGGAGGGATTGCCTTACATTAGCCATCTTGTTTCTTGTGCCTTTAATGACAGTTGTTGTAAACATACATAGACAAACACCATGCCCAAGTCTGTGCAGCCCCTCTCCCCCTCCTTAGTGAAAGGAATATTTTAATTCTTCCAACCGATAAATTTGTCTC
>CM045732.1:40877347-40882347 GCA_024760905.1 Plotosus lineatus | reverse complement strand
CCAGTTCTCCAATGTCACTCGCCGAGGCGTATCTGTGTGACCTGACATGGTGACCGCGATTGCTGGCAGCCTATTCAACTTGACTTACTGGTTCAGATCTAGAGTTTCCCTTTCTCACTCTCCCATCTCTCTTTCTCACTCTTGCTTTCCCTATCCTTCCTCTGTTCCCTGAGATCAGACACTTAGGTTACATGCCACACATTTTAGATCAGTTAGTTGTGTGGCAAATTTCAGTGGCTCCTGAGGTAAAAGCCAAAAGGGGGCTTGAAATTATCCGGCATTATTCAACGGCCTTGTCAACTTTTGGATACGCTAATGTCTATCTTTTGCTATTTGCTGACCTGAGATTAAGAGCTAAGTGGCATCCGTATGTCCATTAGCCACCAGAGTGAAGCTCTCGCTCACTCACAGCCATGCTCCCCCCCCCCCCCCCATTTTTTTTTTTCCTTTTAAATAATTAGTCCTCCCGGATAAATATCAGAGTCTGCAACGATGCTCCTATCACTATGGGGATATTTGGCAGCATATGCTAACTCTTAAACAACACCGAAGTGTTTTAGGAAGCGGGGGTCTCAGTTCAAGAGGGTTACATAATGGAGCAGGATTGTTCATTAAAGGCTTCCTGCTCAGCTTGTTGGGTGTGCCTCAGGTCCCCTGGCTCCTCACGTTGCCACTTGTGCTGCCCACATGCAAAACAAATATTAATTTTACTCCAGTACAAACAATAACAGAAGCAGATGTAACTCAAACATACTCTGGAGCTTGCTGTTGAGGACGGATTGGCTGATTAAGCTCCAAAGGCGGGGTTTGCAGAGAGTGGAAGGATTGTTTGTGTCTCTTTTTCTCTTGTGACAGACTCCAAGCATTGCTGTGCCGTGTGCTGTCTCCACCATTAGATGGAGCGCTTGCTGTCAATGTTCTTAACGGCTCCAGTCTACCTTCTGGGCTCTCCTGTCTCCACCATTCACTCAGATAATGCTGATTAGATAATTAGTATCACCACTGATTATGGTCGCAGTCATCAGGATGGCCCATATGGCAAACTACACAAGGACCCTCAATGGATTTTAGGAAATCCAGTACCGTACACTGTGGTGTATAATATAGCTGCATGATAGATTTTGATTTGCAATCGCTTTTATATAAAGTATTCGTATTTTAATGCGGTGAGACTTCAAATATGGAAACTGCTTTAGGTGTGTGTGTGTGTGTGTGTGTGTGTGTGTGTGTGTGTGTGTGTGTGTTTAAGAAAGAGAGAAAGAGAGAGAGAGGTAGACAGATGAATTTTATGTATATATATATATATATATATATATATATATATATATATATATATACATATGTATGTATATATATATATATATATATATATAGATAGATAGATAGATAGATAGATAGATAGATAGATAGATAGAATAGATAGATAGATAGAGACACACAGAGAGAGAGAGAGAGAGAGAGAGAGAGAGAGAGAGATTTTCTCTATCTCTATGACATGTGGTGCAAGGGTAGTGGATGTGTCTCGGAGAACAATAGAGTGATTTGTATTTGAAGTGTGTATCTTTGGCCTTTCCTCATATACAAACTGACAGCTTGGTTGTGTTTCCCCCCTTCTCATGTGTTATCTTCCTCAGTACCACACTTGTAAGTGTTAACATCACATAACAAGACCAAGATTTCATCTTGGAAGTGTATTTGAGTTTGTTCAGGCAGAGGATTTGTTACTAATGCCCCCCTCTATCACACAGGATTGTTAGCCCACTGATGGATTTCTGAGGTGTTGATTCAAAGAGTGGGGACTCTGCACTGAAGCTTGACAAAATATTTTGGTAGGGAAGAAGTCATTACCAGCACAAGTGATGGGCAGACAACAGCACTTCCATCGATCAGTAGGGGAATGAGGTGATCTGTCCATGCTTGTAAGAGACTGCTGGGCACCACTCTCTCTGATTTTCTTCTCCTTTTCCCCCAGTCTGTTTTTCTCCCTCCTTCTTGGCACTCTCAAACCAAGAGGTGGCCTGTGAGACAAAAAACATCACTTCCACCATGTTTCCCCCTTCAAAACAGCCCCCCCCACGTTCCCTCCTTGTCAGGGCAAGGGGACGATCTTCTCAGGCTTTGTGCAATTAAACACTCCATCTGTCTGAGAAGCCTTCGTCCTCCCAGTGCTTTCACAGCCTTTTCTAATTACAATTCTTATTAAAAAATCAAGCGCTACACTGAAGACACAATGAATGCAATTTTAAAGTCCCTTCTCTGCTAAAAAAAAAAAAAAAAGGAAAAAAAAGAAAAAACCCTAATTGATGATTAATCCATAAGTTGCCAATCTGCATAATTCTAGTCATCCCTTTGGGATGCCATTTCTTGCCTGATTATGATCAAGCCTAGCAGTCTCTTGTGCAACTATATTAGCACAAAAGGACACCATGCTCTCATACATACAAGCCTAACACCCACAGTGTATGTATACAGTGCATGTGGCAATGTTTCCCCAGAGCACAACAAGCATGCTTCTTTTGATGTCTTTTTGAGGCAAAGTGCGAATTAAGGAAGCCTGGGAGCCAGATGGGACTGCAGGATCGGGTTACCTGTTATAGCTGTGCATCTGCCCTAGCAGTCAATCTCACTGACGTCTGTGACAGGTCGATGGAGTCCTGCTCAGGAAGAGCTAATGCAAGAGGAGGCAAAAGAGAATTGGTATAAGTTGGCCCATGAACCTGTGAAACCCCTCCCCTTCCTTGCACCCCTTCCAACCCCCAACCTCCCATCTTAGCCCATTTTTTGTAGTCTTATACTCGCTGGGGCAAATATGTGGTCAGGCGAACTCTTTGCAGGGATTATAGATGGACAAAGGCGGAGCTCAGTTACACAGAGGCCAGCACCATGGCACCCAGTCGATACAAACTAGATTTCAGAAGTCCCATACATAAGTTTTTGAAAAAGTCACACACTCCTTTGGCCTGACTTTTGTCTTAAACATGGCCTGGTTTGTTATAACCGAATCCTCTCAAGCAGTACCCCAGGGAGGGTAGCATCCTATTCTCTTTGTAACTGTTTGACCGAGAACACCAGTAGAGCTTTATCGGATCACACCCCCAGCCTTTCATTTTTTTTTCTACTGCTTGTGTCTGAAGTGATGGCGAACAATGAACTAAAAAACATACACACTTGTAGACACAGCAACTTTCTGATAAGACACAAGCAGAATTCACAGTGCTTCAAATACTATTCTTTGTGAACAGCCAGATGTCAGGAGATGGAGTAGAATTGTCCCGAAAGCATTTTATCTGTCACCGTGATAACGGCAAGAGACAATCCCATGCACCCCGTGCCTTGAAGAAGAATGGGACGCTCCTAACCTGATACCGCGTCTGATATGGCTATTTTTGATGTTCCACTTCTTATAAGTGATTTTTGAAAAGTGGATTGTGCCCTTAGACAGTCAGAAACATTCCTGTCAGCTACTTTAACAGCAAATAGATAGCCTGATGAATTATGCATGAGAAGGCAATTTTCTCTAAGTCAGTGAGTCATCAATCACAAGCTTGCTGAGAACCCCAGAATCGGCCAGCCCAGCCATGTTCAGAGCTACTATTATTGGGGAAATGGCTGCCATTTGCAAAGCCCTTCACCTCAGATAGCAGCAGTGAGACAAAATTCCAGTCCTGCTCATGTTCTCTGGTGCTCTCATGTATCGTCTCTGGACCAGTGTGTGCTGACCAGTGTTCTGTTGTATTACTGCATTTTGGACAGGATTCAAAGGGCCATACCCATTGTCATGTAATGGACTGTTCGGTGTTTTTTTGTTTTGTTTTTGGATTTTTTTTTTTTGGTCTTTTGGATTTTTTTTTTTTTTTTTTTTTTTTTATAAACAAAGGTGTATTTTTGTGAGGGAAATCAGAGCAAATATTTTCACATTTGGTCTCTTTTTTGTCGCTAACAGGGACGCGTGGCTGAAAAGACCCTCTTCAGAGTGGCAATTTGATCCATGATTGCATGCATTTACCCATGTAATTGAAATAATGAGAGATGATTGCTTTGAGCTATTAGTCATAAGTTCCTGATCTTTTTGTTTAATCCTGGCATCAGCTGTCAGTGTGCTGGTAGGAGCTTTGGGGAAGATACACTGAGGATATCATTTGCATCACCTCAGACTGTAATTTTATTCTCTTTCTCCTTCACTTTTTTCTTTTATTCTTTCTCCCCAAGCATATGCACACTCTTGAGTCTATACAAATCTCTCAGGAATGGAGGAGCGCTCATGTTGTTTTGATAGGAACAAAGAAATACAGAGCCCAAATATTCAAAATGGTGGTGGTGACCAGGATGCTGTCAGGCGTAAGTAAAATAAAAGACTAGGAGCAGGCATAAGAGAAGAAAACCTTAATTCATAAAATTCTCTCACGGAGGCCAACCCGAGTCTGACTGGGGCACTTTACCAGAGCCCTTGACACAAGCCATTATACATCACCCTCTGATAACACACTCTCAGTATGTTTTACAAATGAGCTAATAATTCCCCACTGTATTAGAACCAGCTGTCTGTGGCTATCAAAATAACAATGGAAATAGAATCAGGAGGGGAAGTTTAAAATAAATAAATAAATAAATAAATAAATAAATAAATAAAATGGAACTACAATTAATTACAATCATTATCTTCATGACAAATCAAAAGGTGTCAAGCTGTTTTCTAAATATTACTTTGCTGCCAGTGTTTGATTATAATTTTGACACAAGAAAATGCAGCAGGTATCATAAACATCTGGTAATTACACTGAGACAAAACATTTGCAGTGTTTATATCAGGTATGCAAAACATTCATGTCTAATTGACTTGTTTTAGTGTTTAGACCATGTTTTGTTTGATTAAAATATGCACAATTTAATGTGTACATAGCAGAGGAACAAATAATGTTGTTTATTGTTAGTGTTATGATTTTCTCAACAGAATGAAAGTGTACACTCTGTACAGCTTGTTAAGGAGTACACTGGAATAA
>CM045732.1:40829847-40872347 GCA_024760905.1 Plotosus lineatus | reverse complement strand
TTTCGTAAAGAGTAGCTGCAAAGCCGTCAGCGTGTTTCTGTCCCTTGCTAAAAAGGGTTGTGACAGGAAGGGCATCCGACGTAAAAACCTCTGTCAAATTAAATGTGCGAATCAGATGATTCGCTGTGGCGACTCCTGAGTAAAAGGGAAAAAGCTGAAAGGAAGACAGACAGACAGTATACTTCTTCCCTGTGATGGCCTGCCGACGTGTCCAGGTGTCCACCCAGGGTCGGCTGAGATGGGTGCCAGCCTTCCCACGTCCCTAATTAGGATTGAGGCTAAAAAAAAAATGAATGAACGAAGAAGTAATATGACCAGAAGACCTATCAGATGTGCCCTCACATTCAAAGCACATGCACAGCTTTCACTCCTTCATTCATCTGCTGAACCATTTAACTCTCATGGGTCACAGAAAGGCTGGATCTGGGTCTCGCTCTCAGCCAACTCTGGGTGAAGGTGGGGTACAACAGCTCAACAGACATTGCAGGGCAACACACAAACAACCATTCACACTCACACTCACACCTAGGAACACTTTGGAACAGCCAATAGGCCTAATGTACATGTGTTTGAACTATGGGAGGAAACGAGAATACCTGGAGAAAACCCATGCAAGCATGGTGAGGACATAAAAAATCCACAATACACTTACAAACCCCAGGACTAGCATGTAGCAGCAAGCCTAGTTACACCCACATCATTATAGTCTGTAGAAAGTCTTGTCCACTAATTAACTTCACAAGTGTCTAAATGTTTCAAACCTGACAGATGCTGGGGTTTTTTTTTGTTGTTATTTTTTTTACTTTTCCATTTCTTTTTTTTTTTTTTTTTTTCCTTTTGGTTGTAGAGTGAGATCTATAACATGATACTGAATATATTCCACAGTCACTCGCTTGACTCTTACATCCTAGGTGGCTCTTGGCATGCTTTTTGTGCAGCAGCAATACAAGGCTTTTTATAGACGTCATCTTTCCTCCGACACAATTTCAGAGCTTCAGGCATTACGCTGAGGCACAATAGGGTCTCACTGTTATCGCCTAACACTCAAGCTGCCGTAATTAAATAGAAATGCAAAGTACAAAGCAATTTTGGCCCCAGTGAAAGCTGGCTGTATTCCCCCCTCCCTGTTTAACAGTTAGAATTTAATTGAACCATATCAATTTATTTCACATTTCAAAATGTCATGGCTTCGTAAGAACTAACCAAATTTGCATCCTGCACATAATGTTATTGCACAGAAGTGAAATAAATATATAAATCTAAATGCCAGTGTAAATGCCAAGTATTTTTGAAAGCTGCTAAAGTAGGCTTGTAAAAGCACTGCATCCTCTATCCTGTGTCATAAAGTTTGCCAAACGCTTTCAGTGCAAGCAGTTGAGTTGGCTTAAAAGGATAGCAAACTGTGTCATGCCATTGTTACTGTTTTGACATCTGTTTTCAAACTCAAAGAATTACTCACCCGTACAAGCAAGGAAATTACAACATTGACACGCAGCCAGGAGGGGACAAGGGACCACCAATCTGTCTGGTAACAAATGATGAAATATTAACCAAAAACCCCACACTTGAAATTATCCAAGGTCATCACATGCCAGGATGGTCACTTCACTTGCTCTTCACTAATGAGCTGCAAATTTACAGCAGCAATATGAATATTATTTTTGCCTCATATGTTTTGGCTTATTGCACTTGTGTTTAAAGGCACAGCATCGCTCTGTTGCACCCAGGCTTAATTAAGATAATGACAAGAAAAGTGGCCTAATATACTTCCGCACAGAACTCCGCTCACTTTTCGTCAAGGCGAGATCTGAGGAACGGGCTCCTAAAATGAAACACCCGTTTTGAATCTTCAACTCACTTTCAATTTTATGGTTGGAGCATAAGAGAGGAGAAAATCTGGCAAAAGAGTGAAGTTCTTGTCCTGCCCTTTCGTGCCTCAACCACATGGCCCTTTCTGTAGCCATACTGCCCTGGCTCAACTGTGCTCTCTTCGTCTTTTTTGCCTGCCGTCCATCTGGTGAGAGCAATGCTGTTCTGCTGGCTCGACTCAGCGACTTGGCCAGGTCATCCCTTGCATCCCTGCTTTATCTGCTGACAATAGTGGCTGAGCCAGTTGATCATCCCTCAACTTCACAAACTTTGTCTTCGCTTTTTTGTGCCAGAGTTTCATGTTACAAGATACACACAGCTATTCTCCTATTAATCTTTTTTTCCCTTATTTGTGGATGGATGCTGCAGTATGAATGCTCAGTCTGGTTGTGTTTCTTTTCAGAAGTAGTTTGCATGATTTTATTTCCATCTTCACTTGTGTATAATTGTGAGCTTTTGGGTCCCATCCCACACCACTCAACCCTACCAGTTTCTACACACAAAAAAAAACCCCTGATTATGATATGTACTCTGATGGGTTGATGTGTGACTACGTCTGGGCGATAATCAATTAATCAATTAAGGGTCAACGAAATATAAAATCAAATAAACACATTTGAAAGTAAATAAATAAACAATTGGCTTGTGCGTTGGTGTAGTGGTTAGCTCATCGGCCTTACAGAAAGAAGGTTCTATATTTGAGCCCCAGGCTTGGTGAGGACAGTTCTGTGTGGAGTTTGTTCATCACGTGCTTGTATAAGTTTAATCCCACATAATTCCAGTTTGCCCCCAGATGTATCTGTGTTTGTCTAGTGAGCTGTTCTGGGTGCAGCCCACCTTCATTCAGTGTTGGCTGAGATAGGCTCCATTCATTAAATAAATACATAAATAAAAAGTGCCCTTTGAGAAATATTGTACTTGGAAAAACCTAACAAGATATAAGGGTTTTTTTTTAAGTGTTATTATTACTTTTTTTTTATTTGTTTCCTTGCTTCCCCCAGTTAACTAATGTTATTAAAGGCCGGCCATGTCTCTCACTGTCTCTGGTGAGAGGTTCATGTAAAAGAACCATTATTGACTCTTGTAAAGAGGAGCTGCATAGCTGTCAGCATTTTTTCTTCCTTGCGATGGCATGGCAAGTTATGTCTTGTGGGTGTCTTGTACCCTGACTTTAGTCGCCTTGATACTTATGGTCAGACCAACAACTTTCATGCCTCAGAGAAGCAGTCAATTAATGTTTGGAGATCTTCTGTGTGGGTCACCAGCACTGCATCATCTGCAAACTGTAGGACTCTGATCAATCTGGTCCAGGTTTTAGTTCTGGCACATAGCCAGACTGGATTGAACAGCTTGCCGTCAGCTCGGGTGAGCAAGTAGATGCCTTCCGTAACATCGTCAAAGGCATGCTTTAGCCCTCAAGTGGCCAAGCTATTTCGGTGAGTAATATGACCGAGTGGGGTCATTTGTGACCGCATTGACTTTTTTTTCGGAATATTTCTATATAGATGATTGTTTTAGGGTTCTTCATATTTATTTCACTCTCTGATATATTTATCCATCATCTTATGTAATAAGATGGGCAAGGAGGACGGGGTACACCCTGCACAGCTCGCCTGGCCATCTTTTTTACAAAATAACAAAAACACACAATGATAGAACAATGCAGTATTCCATTTATTTACACAACCCTTGTCTGTTAAATCTTGTAATATGCATGTTACCTTTTATTTCTTTGCAGCCATGAGGAGGGCACAAGCCACTTTCTCTTGATCATGCTGGTCCCAAGCCCGGATAAATGCAGAGGGTTGTGTCAGGAAGGGTATCCGATGTAAAACTTGAGCCAGATCAAATGTGAGCCACTCCACCAAAAGTAGGCTCTTGGGTCCAAAAATGAAAAATGAGCTTTTTACACAGTCAGATAGAGGAGGCCCAAAGCTGCAAGATGCAGCAAAAAGTTTGTCAGTACCTTGAAAACTGAGCGAGTTATGCCATTTCTTGTGTCAGCATTCAACTAAAAATTTCAAAAGACGTTTTAGAGAAAAATGAGCACAAAGATTGCACTTCTTCCAAGATCATTAGTCCATAGCCACCAAACATTTTTATGCACTTCAGCCATATAAACCTTAAGAAAACATGTCTAGGAAGAATTTTATGAAGAGATGATAAGAGAAATCATCCTCATTTTAATTTGACACGCCCTTTTTAAACCCATCAGTCACTGTGGTAAGCCCCAATAATTAACCAAAAACGACTATTTTTTTTCATTTCTGTTTATTCCAATAAGATCAGGATGTATCCTTTTGACCATTATATAAAGGTTCAAATGCCTTAAAATGATAGTGATTGAAAAAATAAAAACACTGTCGGGTTCAAACAATCAGACGACAATTAAGAAAACTATATATAAGAAAACCATATAACGAAACTCTCTGATCTCTCTATACAAGTAAGATTCATCAACTCTGCCCTCAGCATCATCATCTTCATCTATATCCTGCTCAGCAGATAAAATCACATCTTCACAAACACCAGTCATCACACTTTTATTAACAGATGCTTCTTCTTCATCAACACCAAAATCAAAATCTTCATCAACACAGCTGGCATCATCATCATCATCATCATCATCATCATCAGTTTGTTTATATGTAAAAGGTAGGAAACATTTATGTATTTTTCAGGTTTTTTTCATACAAAACTAAACCACGATCCAGCATGTCCAGTCCAGACAAGATTACACACAAATCAAATGATCAAAAAAATCCATAATTGAATTTTGCATGCAGAGAAAAATACCAATGCTCATACAATACTCTTTAAGTTTCTAAAGTACATAATACTGAGCATATGGGGTTTTCTTTAACTGAATTGCAATGGAATCATGTCTTTCTTAATATTCCAGCAGACCTGAGGTATCACACACACACACACACACACACACACACACACACACACACACACAGACACACACACCCACACACACACACACACACACACACACACACACACACACACACACACACAGGCACATAGACGGACTGTAAGCAGTGGGTGACTGCTCATTTGTGCATCTATTGCACCATTTGCACTCATTTGCCCCACTCCCTTCATATACTGTATTTTCTTCCATTCAAATTGTACAAGTTCATCTGGATGCTGCTAATTTAACAATTTGCACACTGTGTGTGTGTGTGTGTATGTATGTGACGGAGAGAGAGAGAGAGAGAGAGAGAGAGAGAGAGAGAGAGAGAATCTTCTTCAAAGTCGAATTCCAGCTTCGAATTTAACATCTATACTAATGCTGCTCGACATCACAGACGACATTTCACTCTCCTTTTCAGAAATTATGTGTATTCACAATCTTATTAATAAACTTACTTACTGTTATTGAAGAGAAAGTCGGAGATAAGTTCCGTGGTATACTAGAATCAGGAAGTAAACCAGAAGTTAATGTGTGATGGGCACTATGCAGGTGCAAGCCCGAGCTCACCCATCAGGGTGCTCGTTTCAGATCTTCAATGTAGGCAACGAGCCTACATTGTTTATATGCATATCGTCTTTATAATCTTTATTTTATTCATTGAACGGCATTTTAATATTAAAACAGTATACAAAATGTTGAGACGACTTCACAACCGTTCTTCTAGTGTATGGATTATAGTGTGTCTTGTACTGATCTCAGTGAATATTTGCAAAGAAAAGTTATGCTAAATATGTTTGCTACTGTTTTTATCTAGTTTTATGAGGGGACTCGTCAGAAAAATGGAAATAAAAGACATTTTTAGTAAGTTTTAGTCAATTTCACTTGAGCAAGTGATAGTTGAATACTTGTTTTAATGATTTATGCAAAAATCTGAATTTCGATAAAAAATGTCCATTTTTACTTTTTTGGCCATTTTCTCGAAAGTAGTCCATGCGACAAGCACCTACATTCAGTGGACCAACAGGGTGCTGGTGGAAATTGGACTACTGTTAGTCAAAGAAGGAGAGGTGGGAGGCGTGTCCATAGAAGGAGAGAGAAGAGGAAAAGCATGAGCCTAGGACTGAGAGTAGGGACTTTGAATGTTGGAACTATGACAGAAAAAGGTAGAGAGCTGGCTGACATGATGCAGAGAAGGAAGGTGAACATACTGTGTGTTCAGGAGGCCAGGTGGAAAGGCAGCAAGGGTAGAAGCTTATAAGCAGGGTTAAAGCTGTTTTATCATGGTGTGGATGGGAAGAGAAATGGAGTAGGAGTTATCTTGAAGGAAGGGTTTGTCAAGAATGTTCTAGGAGTGAAAAGAGTGTCAGACAGAGTGATGAGTCTCAAGTTAGAACTTAAGGCGTGATGGTCAATGTTGTTAGTGCTCATGCCCCACAGGCAGGATGTGAGCTAGAAGAGAAGGAGAGATTCTGGAGTGACGTAGATGAAGTGATGCAGAGTACCCCCAGAGGTGAAAGAGTGGACTTCAATGGACATGTTGGTGCAGGCAACAGAGGGGATGAGGAAGTGATGGGCAGGTTTGGTATCCAGGACAAGAACACAGAAAGACAGATGTTGATCGATTTTGCAAAAAGGATGGAAATGGCTGTGGTGAATACTTTCTTCAAGAAGAAACAAGAGCATAGGGTGAAAGCGGAAGTAAGAGCACACAGGTAGACTACATCTTGTGTAGGCGATGTAATTTGAAGGAAGTCAGTGACTGCAAAGTCGTAGTGGATGAGAGTGTTACCAAACAACATAGCATGGTGGTGTGCAGGATGACGCTGATGTGAGGAAAGTGAAGAAGACAAAGGCAGAGCAGAAGACAAAGTGGTGGAAGCTGAAAAAGGAAGAGTGTCGTGTTGTCTTCAAGGAGGAGTTGAAACAGGCTGTGGGTGGTCAGGAAGTGCTTCAAGATGACTGGACAACCACAGCAAATGTGATCAGGGAGACAGGTAGGAGAGTACTTGGTGTGTCCTCTGGAAGGAAAGTAGATAAGGAGACTCGGTGGTGGAATGAGGAAGTGCAGGAGTGTGTAAAAAGGAAGAGGTTAGCTAAGAAGAAATGGGACATAGAGAGGACCGAAGAGAGTAAACATGAGTACAGAGAGACACAGCGTAAGGTTAAGGTAGCGGTGTTAAATGTCAAACAGAGGGCGTATGATGACTTGTATGCTCGGTTGAACAGTAAGGAGGGAGAAAATGATTTATTCAGGTTGTCACAGCAGAGAAATAAAGATGGGAAGGAGCAAGTTAGATTGATAAAGGACAGAAAGGGAAATGTATTGACTGATGACAGAAGTGTGCTAGGAAGACGGAAAGAGTACTTTGAAGAACTGATGAATGAGAAAAATGAGACAGAAAAAAGAGTCGAAGAGGTGACTGTTGAGGACCAGGAAGTAGCATAGATTAGTAAGGGTGAAGTGAGGAGGGCATTGAAGAGGATGAAGAGTGGAAAGGCAGTTGGTCTTGATGACAGACCTGTGGGAGGTAGGAAGTGTCTCAAAGAGATAGCAGTAGATTTTCTCACAGGAACATTCAACAAGGTCTTAGAGAGTGAGAGGATGCCAGAGGAATGGAGGAGAAGTGTGCTGGAGCCCATTTTTCAGAACAAGGGAGACGTGCAGAGTTGTGGCAACTACAGAGGGATAAAGTTGATGAGCCTTACGATGAAGTTATGGGGAAAGAATAGTGGCAGCTAGACTAAGGGCAGAGGTCAGCATGTATGAACAAAAGTTTGGTTTCATGCCAAGAAAGAGCACCACAGAGGCAGTGTTTGCTTTGAGGATGTTAATAGAGAAGTACAGAGAAGATCATAGGGAGCTGCATAGCGCCATTGTGGATCTGGAGAAAGCATATGACAGGGTGCCAAGAGAAGAACTGTGTTATTGCATGAGGAAGTCTGGAGTGGCAGAGAAGTATGTTAGAGTGGTGCAGGACATGTATGAGAGATGTAAGACAGTGGTGAGGTGTGCTGTTGGAGTGACCGAAGAATTCACGGTGGAGGTGGAACTGTATCAAATGTCAGCTCTGAGCCCCTTCTTATTTGCTATGGTGATGGACAGGCTGACAGACAAGGTTAGACAAGAATCTCCATGGACTATGATGTTTGCATATGACGTTGTGATCTGTAGTGAGAGCAGAGAACAAGTGGAGGAATATCTAGAGAGGTGGAGGTATGCCCTGGAAAGGAGAGGAAAGAAGGCTAGCCTCAGTAAGACAGAATACATGTGTGTGAATGAGAAGGACCCAAGAGTAATGGTGAGGTTACAGGGATCAGAGATAAAGAAGGTGGAGGATTTTAAGTATTAGGCTCAACAATCCAGAGCAATGGAGAGTGTGGAAAAGAGGTGAAGAAGTGTGTGCAGGCAGGTTGGAATGGTTGGAGAAAAGTGTCCGGTGTGATTGGAGGGTATCGGCAAGAATGAAAGGAAAAGTGTACAAGCTGGTGATGAGGCCAGCGATGTTGTATGGTCTCGAAACAGTGACACTGGGAAAAGACAGGAGGCAGAGCTGGAGGTAGCAGAGATGAAAATTTTGAGGTTCCTTTTGGGAGTAACAAGGATGGATAGGATTAGGCATGAGTACATCAGAGGGACAGCACATGTTAGAGGTATTGAAGACAAAGTCAGAGAGGCTAAATTGAGATGGTTTGGACATGTACAAAGAAGGGATAGTGAATATATTGGTAGTAGGATGCTGAGGTTGGAACTACCAGGCAGATGGCCTAGAGGAAGACCAAAAAAGAGATTTATGAATGTGGTGAAGGAGGGCATGAAGGTTGTTGGCATAAGCGAAGAAGATGCAGAGGACAAGGTGAGATGGAGGAAGATGATTTGCTGTGGCGACCCCTAAAGGGAACAGACGAAAGGACAAGAAGAAGACCTTTTATTTCTTTGCATTTTTTTGCATCAAAAATTAAAACAAATCATAAAAAGTAAACTTACTTTGCATAAAATATGTATTACAGTGTAGTAGGATAATTTAGATATGGTAATAGAAATAATAATTATATGGCTGAATCAATACCATCTGAAACATGTAACTGACAAAATGAAGAACTATCAATACCATCTGAAGCAATAATGTCAAAAATCTCATAGATCTACCTGGGGTTATGACCCAGCGACCCTGCACAAGTTTGGATTATACTCACCACACGGATTAGCCAATCCTTACAAAATTCTATGAACAAATGCAGGACAAATAGATTGACAAATTCTTGGTAGGAAACTTTTTTTCTGAATAAAATTAGAATAATGGTGCCCAAATATATATGCCTGGGGTCATATATGACCCCACTCGGTCACTTGAAGGTTAACAGCAGTGAGAAGATTCCGAAGAGTATGGTAGCAAGCACGCAGCCTTGTTTGACATCACTTTTGATATTGAATGATTCTGATGTTCTGCCATCAAACTGTACCATGCCAATTGTCTTGGAATTAAATGGTACTCTAAGCTTCAGCAGCTTTGGTGGGCAACCAATCTTCAGTAACATCTGGAAATGGCCACTTCAGCTGACAAGATTGAAAGTTTTGGTGAGATCAATAAAGGTTATGTGGAGTGGCTTGTGTCATTCTCAGCATATCTCCTGCAGTTGTCATAGGTAGAATACCATGTCAACTGTGGAGCACCTTGTATGGAATCTGCATTGAGATTCTGGATACACTCGGTTGGCAAGCAATTTTAGGTGTAACAGAATGACTTCAGCACACACCTTTCCAAACAATATTGAAGAGGGAACTTAGTTAGGGAACTTTAGTTGTTGCAGTCACTTCTGCCACCTTTAGTTTTGTAGAGTGTCGTAATCTTTGTGTCTGTCATGTCTTGAGATATGGTGCCTGCATGCCAACACTAATGAAAAATTTCATGAAGGGGTAGCAGTAGTGAGGTTTTGCATTTTTTGATAAGGTCTGGTGGAGTCTGATCTTCTCCAGGGGCCCTGCCTGAAGCCAAGCTGTCTATGGCGTTGCTGAGTTCACTGATGATAGGTTTGATGTTTAACTCCTCCATGATTAGTAGGCAGCCCATGGCCTCAAGGCTGTGGCCACCACGTTCTCCCTGGAGTACAGTGTTGAATAGTGTTCAACCCATCTTCCCATTTGCTGATTCTTTTCAGTGATCAACTCGCCAGATGCTGACTTGAGGGAAGCAGTTTGCTTTGGAGTGGACCTAGGGATTTCTTTATGCCATCATACATGCCCCTGATGTTGCCAGATGCAGCAACCTATTGGATGTTATCACTGAGCTGTATGCATTGGCACAACGACGTGCGGTTGCCTGGGCTTTGTTTTGTTACAGCTCTTATGGCTTGACGATTTCTCTCGTATGGATGCTGCTTGTACATTGATAGAGCCTTGCACCTTACAAGTATGCCAGGAGCCATTCCCTGGGACTTTGCCTCAAACCAGTCATTTGATTTTTGGCACTTATGACCAAAGGCTTTCAGAGCTGTCTAATGCATCATGTCTCATAGGTGTTTCCATTTTGCAGTGGTGTTCTCATCAGAGGTAATTTGTTCGAGATGCTGAGTGAAGGCTAAAGAGAAATCATCCGCAAAGTTTGTCAGGGACATCTTACCAACATCGATACAGGGACTTCCCTTTGGTTTGGAGCAATGAAACCTCTTCAGTTGTAACTTAATTGCAGCAAACAAGTGAGTGATTGGTGTCACAATCTGCACTGTGGTATAACCTTGTTTGCAAAATGTTACTGATGCTGGTGTGCCTTACTAGAATGAAGTCCATTGGTGCTAGTGCTTTGAGCATGGATGCACCCACAAAACTTTGTGCTGTGACTTATTATGGAAGTACGTGTTGGTGATGCAAAAATCGTGATGGTAGCACAATTCTATAAGCCTTTGAATATTCTCATTCATCTTTCCTACACCAAGATTGCCCAGTCAGGGTGGTCATGAGTCGAAGTCAGTACCAAGTCTGGCGTTGAAGTTGCCTAGAAAAATAATTGGTCTGATTTGGGGTATGCCTGATCAAGGATTTGAGGTCTTCATAGAACCAGTTTTCACTCCAGGAGCTGAGGAACGAGTTGGTCTGTATAGACTAACAAGGGTCACAGAACCTTAATTTGTGTTTATGCGAAGAGATGGAGGGGCTCTGATCTCAAGTTATGTGGTTTGATCATGTTCAGCAGTTAGTTGCCGACCGCAAAGCTGACCCCATGCTCTCTTGGTTCAACAGCTCATTTACCTTGCCAGTAGAAAGTATAATTCTTGTTTTTCAATGTATTAGAGTTTCCTGCAGGGTGGCAATGTTGAAATTAAGTTTGTGAAGTTCATTGTTTATTATGGTGGTTTTCCTTGTGTCATTAATTTCCTGTTTTCTCCCCAAACCAATCAGCATGGTGTGAACATTCCATGTTGCCAGTTTTAGAGTTGGTCTCTTTTCAAATTTCTTTCAGATTGGTGAGAGAATTTGAGTCTGCTGTTCAGAAAATAATTCTAGCTTTATGCACCCAGTGAAGAGAGCAGACTTGGTGGGATAGCACCTTATTGGCTGGGGGCTCCTCAGCTTGAGGTGGGCAGTAGCTTCCAGTGAGATCTTCAGGATCTCTCCCACTGACGGGAACAACCCCTGGTGCTGCACTGTACGCCAATTGAGCAGTAACCTAAAACCAGTAACTGTTGTTCCCCGTGGTGTTTCAACGCAGTTTCGATGCTGGAGTATCCACTCCAGTGGATGGATGAAACTGGACGGATGTATACAACAGGGCAAACTCTATGAAGAACGGACTGTTGTTCATGCAGTGTGCTCCTTCTCCATGGTGCTGAGGGATCCGAAGGAACAGATAGTCTGCCACAATTCTGCACCAGCCTTGCCACAGGAGTTGCCAGATCAAAGTCTGTGGTCGCTCATCAATCTCCCTTCAGAACTGGCTTTTGGTTTCTCACCTAACCAGGCTTGAAATTAGTATTTTCCATCACCTAGGAAGGCTGCTATCTATGGCTGTGAGGTCTCCCTGCCTGGGTAGGATGTCTTGAAGAACTTATGGTCTCCCAACAACCCAGATGTTTAGCTACCTATGTTTTTTAGGGTGTTTTTTGTTTTTTAGGAGCTGTTTGGAGACTGCCACTAGCATGCGCATTAGCTGCACATTGAGTCCTGCTACTCTTCTGTGTACGTGTCTGACACGATGAAACAAGTTTGCTGTGCTGCTGCTTTAGTTGTGTCAGATTTTAGCTATCTATATATTTTTTGATTTTGATATACAGTACTGTATTAATCCTTACATATTAATTATTTCCTCTGCATTTCACCCATCCAAGGTGAGCACAGACACATACTTGGAGCAGTGAGCTGCCACACACACACTTGGGGGATGCCCAGAAAGCAGTTAGGGGTTTGGTGCCTTGCTCAAGGGCACTTCAGAATTTTATGTACAGGAAGGAAAGGTGCAGCTCATTCCCCCACTGTCACACATTTTGCTTGCTGGTTCGAGAATCCCAAAAGTCCCAAAGCCATTTCTCTAACCATTAGGCTTTGAATGCCCCCAATATACAAAAATAATAGTTGTTTATGCTGTCGAATTTTGTATTGTTGAACCATTTCTTAATTACAGAAGAGACCCTGCCAGTTTTCGGAATGAATGCTCTGTTCTTGTTAATATATGTGCTGGTGAAGGGTAAGGATAGGCTTTTTTCTGTTCTACAGTCCACAGACTCCACAGGGCTACTTAAGTAAAATAAAAATCCTATGGATATATTTTTAAAATATACCGATTTTCTCTTTGCACATCCTCCTGAGTCCTCCTAATTAAAAGCTTGAGCTGTTACAATCGGGTCACTGCTCAGCTATCCACAGGGGCTGCAAATATCATTCTGCAACTTTTTTGTTGCTATAACCTTAAAGGAGCCATACTCAGAATGACTTTAAGTAGTCACGGATAAGTGCAGTGCACAATAACAAATTGTTTTGCATTTTTATTTCTCACTAGACTAAGTCTACCCTCTGAGGAGCAGTGTGTGCTCACACTACCATGGTTGGCTTGTTACTATGAGTGACAAGGAGGAAAACTTTTCTGATAAATTCTATTATCGTGACTAGCTAAAAGATCAAAAACAGACGTTTAGAAGCAGCTAGAAATAAATTGAGGCTTTAATCACCAACAAGGGGAAAAAAAATCAAGAAAATGAAATCAGATTTAAGCATTTTCCACAGATATCTCAAAAATAAATCAATCAGGAAAAAAGCTGAGATGCTTCCTACTGGCAAGTTTAGCTATCTTCTGTGAAGATTTTTTGATGGAACTGAGAGAAGTGAAGGAACTGATGCAAACCCAACACCATTAGTGGCTCGCAAAGAAGCGATCGGTTTAAAAAAAACTCCTGAGAAATACTCACTGCTCATCAGAAAGTCGTGTTCATGATGGTAAGGGAAATGAGCTGGAAGCTACCAAATCATTCAGATGCCATGCTCAGGCCTTGTTCATTTACTCATCCTTAATGACTGAAATAAACTTTAAGTGAGGTGTTTTGTCTAAAAGAAGTGTGAGAAATAAAATATCTCATGGTCTGATTTTGATGTCATGGAATGTTTCAATCACTTTGATTGATTGTGGCGATAATGCATTGCATGCATTGATAAATGCAGCTTAAAGTGATTACTAAAGTGTATTGGTCATCCTTACAGCATAATTTGTGTGTATGTAATATGTTTAATTTGTATTTTAAAATAAATTACCTGAAAAGCACAAAACCGGTCATTTTATCCTGTGTGTTAGTTAACAGCTATTTTTTTCCTCCATCGTGACAGCAACATGTTGGGCTGAGTTGATGTCTCTTGTAGAGACAGTGAGACGTCACATTCTAGTAATTCTGAGGACGAGAATGCTGCCAGAGATTTTAACACCATCATTATAAAATGCCATTTAATTAATTACTCATTAACCTCATTTAAGATGCCACATAATAAACTAACTTGTATTTTATTTTGGTGTGGAATTCAAGAACTCGGTGGGACTTCTCTGTACAGACTGTGAAAACAAGATTAATAAGTAGTTGTTATCTCATTGCAATGCCAAGTGGACCACCAATTTCATTAGAAAAAGGAAAAATTGGCTAATGTAATGACCTGAGTGACTTTGAAAAGAGCCAAATTATTATTCATTCATTCATTCATTCATTCATTCATGTTCTGATCCACTTAATCTAAATTAGGGTCGCAAAGAGACTGGCACCCATTTCAGTTGGCTCAGGGCGAAGGCAGAGTACACCCTGGACAGCTCACCAGACCATCACAGAGCAAAAACTCACTGACAGCTATGCTGCTCCTCTTGAGGTAAGTCAGCAATGGTTCTTGATATGGTTCTTATATGAACCTCACCGAGATACACGGCCGGCTCTCTGGCACAGATAACCCAGTTAGCTGCACTGGGGATTATTATTATTAGTAGTAGTAGTAGGAGGAGGAGGAGGAGGAGGAGGAGGAGGAGTATTTACTGAGTCAGAGCATTTAGAGACTGTGTTGCTGAAGACCAGACTTGTCTTGTCCTCTGTCCACCATTGAAAGAGCCTAAACCGGGCACATCAACATCAACACTGGACCATGGAATAACGGAAGGCAAACTGGTCTGATGAATTACCTTTTTTATTTTACATTATATGGATAGAGGATGACACTGTGGTGTCGTGTTTAGCATGTCTGCTTCACACCAAAAGGTCCTGGTTTCGAGTCCCAGGCCTTTGCATTTCTGTGTGCTTGTGCCAGGTGTGACTGTGAGTGTAAATAGTTGTTTGTTGATGGGCTGGTGAGCTGACTCGGGTGCACGCTGCCTTAGCCCAGTATCAGTGATTGATTGGAACTATTTTACATCTCCTACAACAAAATAATGACCCAAAACACTCCAAATTATGTAAGACCAATTTAGAGAGGAAACAGTCTGCTGGAATTCTGTTAATAATGGAGTGGCCAGCTCAGTCACTGGATCTCTACCCGATCGAGCTGTTGTGGCAGCAGCTCGATCGTATGGTACAGAACAAGTGCTTCTTGTTGGAGGTACTTCTGGAAGCAAGGGATGAAATTTCTTCGTCTCCAGTTCCAATTACTGCAGCTGGAGGATTTTAGACAAAAGTAAAGTTTGAGGAAAAAATAGTTTGTGTGTTTTCATGGAAAATGTGAAATTTTGTGGGTGACTTCATTCTTCTGCACGGTAGTATACAGTGTATGTATGTGTGTATCTATATATATATATATATATATATATATATATATATATATATATATATATATATATATATATATATATATATATATATATATGTATGGAATCAATTGTATTCTGCTCAGGTCGATCTGGGCTTCGCTGACATGTGTCTTAAGTCTCTCTGTATGAAATAATCCATGTTAAAGGGAAATAATGTGGCAGAGACACTCCAAGTGTATTGATATGAGCACTCACCATTATTTTGACTACTATTTATATGTATAGGTAAAGTGTGATATGTATCTTCTTCTTCTTCTTCTTTTCCTTTCGGCTTTTCCCTTCAGGGGTCGCCACAGCGAATCATCTGCCTCCATCTCACCCTATCCTCTGCATCTTCTTCTCTTACACCAACTGCCTTCATGTCCTCCTTCACCACGTCCATGAATCGTCTCTTTGGTCTTCCTCTAGGCCTTCTGCCTGGTAGTTCCAACCTCAACATCCTACTACCAATATACTCACTATCCCTCCTCTGTACATGTCCAAACAATCTCAATCTGCCCTCTCTGACTTTGTCTCCAAAAAGTCTTACATGTGCTGTCCCTCTGATGTGCTAATTCCTGATCCTATCCATCCTTGATATCTGTCTTTAAATCTTTCAAGCATGATGTGTTCTATTTATGCTCTGCAATGGCCAGCAGACTGTACCTGCCCTCACCCAGAGTCAGCTGAGATGGGCGCCAGCCTCCCAATAGACTGGGATTACACTGAAGCCTCAATGTCCATGATCTCCACAATTTGAAAGAATCATGATGATCATGGGGGTCATGAGAACAAATTATGATAATTTTAAAGGAACTTAGTGGAAATTGTTTGCGATCGTGACAAAATTTCTGTCCATCAAAAATTTTGCCACAATGATTACCCTGTACCCCAGTGCAGCTAACTGGATTATCAAAGGCCGGCCATGTCCCTCACTGTCTATGGTGAAAGGTTCATGTAAAAAAACTATGTTGATCTTCGACAAGAGGAGCTGAAAAAGGAGCTGTCACCCTGTGATGGCCTGGGATGTCGGCTGGGATGGGCGCCAGCGTCCCTGCGACCCTGGTTAGGATTAAGTGGTTGCAGAAAATGATTGGATGAATGGTTATCCTGTATTACAATTTAACATCAATCATGACAGAACGTGAGAATTGTAGTAGAATGCAAAAGAGTTCAAAAGACCTTAACACGGTATAACAGAGAAAGCAGTCATAAGTCATGTAATTTCACATGATTTGAATTGTGGAGATTGCAGACAGGCCCTGCACTAGCATGGTGAGCTGTCCAGTGTATACCCCACCCTCGCCCAGAGTCGGCGAAAATGGGTGCAATCTTCCCCATGACCCTAATTAGGATTAAACAGTTCAGAAAATCAATGAATGAAGATCGTGGATATTGTGGCCCCAGAGTAAACCCAGAATGAAGTGTGCACTAAACCATATGTTATCTATGCCTTTAACAATATTATGTGTTTCTTTAGTGCATGCTGTGGCTGAGGTTCCCTCTCCACTCTGGGATATTGTGACACTACTACTATATTTGTGAATCTGGAAGGGAAGTGCGAGTTTGGAAGGACCTCAGTGGGGATCTGAAGGGTTAACTTGAATCCTGAAGAGATACTACGCATCAAATTGAAAAAGTTTACCATCTGCCCTTTCTCTTTAAAAAATAGTTAATGGTAAGAGTTTGCTTGCTTAAATCTAGAGAGTTTTCTAAATTAACTATCACCCTGTCACCACCTCCAGAAATGTGTTGTGTTGTGAGGTCCAGTCTGAATTCGGCTTAGTTCCTTCAAGCCTTTTCTGCTAATTAGGCTTAGCTTTGACAGACAGATGGATTGTCATAACCTCGCGCCCTACCTGAACACAGCAGAAGAGAAACCTCTCTGGAAGAAAAAGACAAAACAGGCTGTTCAATGAGGCCTTGAATTCCAAAACAATTTATCACCAGATTAAATGTCCTTGAAGAGGAGAAGGGCTTGTCCATGGGCTGTTTGTAATTCAATGCAACAGCAACATTGTCAAGTGCCAAGGCTGAACTAAGAGACCTATTACTCCTGTATGACGAGCTTGGCCTGCGGGCGTCTCCAGAAAGCTTCTTGTTTCACAGGAAAAGTACCCCTGTTGTAAAACTGTTGTATGAGAGTATTTAAAGTCATTATAGCACATTATTTACGAAACATTCTATCAGAGGACTAGATATTCTGCCGAGGGCCTAAAACAGAGAGTTGCTTATTCTACTGAAACATGTTGTTTGGAATGTGTGCAAACTTTAGGTGAAGTTTGGGTTATCATGTCGCACTCAGCTGAAATGAAGACGTGTCAAAGTAGAGATAAGAAGAAACAGGAAAACTTCCTTTCCCACGTTCTGTAACGGCACCTTCCAGACCATGAAGTCTCTTTTGCCAGTTCTGTGAACATTAAGTTTTGATACTGATTAGCAAAAGCTGTTTGTCTTTAGGGTGGCACGGTGGCATAGTGGTGAGCACGTTCGCCTCACAGCAGATGGCCCAGGCGTTTCTGTTTGGAGTGTGCGTGTTCCCTCTGCGCTTGCACGGGTTTCCTTTGCTTACTCTTCCAACAGTCCAAAAACATGCACATTCGGCTAACTGGCTGCACCAAATCACACCTAAGTTTGAGTATGAGTACAAATGGTTGTGTTTGGGCCCTGCAAGCTGTTCAAGGTGTACCTCACCTTAGTACAAAGTCGGCTGATATAAGCTCCAGCCTTCCTGAGACCCTAGTAGGATTAAGCGTCTCAACAAACAAATGATCGAATAGCAATGTGTTTTTATAACATTTGATTCTTAGATTGCTTACTTAAAGCATGCAAATATGTGTCATGAGCCATTAGTACTGCAGTCTTGTAACTAGGTATGTGCTGATGTTATATTGTTATTTCTTCATTTGCTTATTTTCTGTAATCAGTTTAATCTTAATGAATCACCATTCTGTTCTGTGAACATTATGAGCATGTGAGGAATATGCTCTGAATGGAAAGAAGATCACAGACAGTTTCATACACACGGGGGTGGGGGTTATTGTTTGTCATTCTTGGCACAATATAACAATATAGTAAATGTTGTTAATGTTATATACTTTTAAAAACGATTCCTGATATTTATTTTTGCTAACTTCAAATGAATCATATCTTCTCCATGGGGCAGAATCACATGCTTGTCCTCAGCAACATGAACACATGAATAGATTTTTCAAAGCAAGCATTCTCCTGCTATTTCCTCAAGAAAGCTTTTATCTCAGTCCAGTGCAAATGCTCTTTATCTATAAGCCTGACTGGGATAGTAAGCATGATTATAAGGGTCTATAATAATAATAATTCCGAGTATTGTAGTAACTGATACCTGATGTAGGCACATGTCAGATGAGGTAGTCTGGTGATGTAATGCTGAGGCTGGCCTGGAAATAATAGGACAAATCAGGCAGTCAAAATCCATACATGTCAAAAATAGAAAGTGTTCAAATATGATTTCCTGGATGTCTGCATCACAGCATTGTGGTTCAAACAAAAAAAGTTGAACAAATAAATAAATAAGAGGTGGATATTCCATGCTACCGATAGCACTCTAACTTCTGACTGCTTGAATAACAATTGCAGTCTCTTTTTTGCTGTGGCACAGTGGTTACCTAAGCCACCTTACATCAACAAGGTCCTGGGTTCAAGTCCCACGCATGGCTTGGGTATTTGAATGCTTGCATGGGTTTCCTCTGGATACGCTGGTTTCCTCCCACCGTCCAAAGACATGTACATTTGAATGAATGGCTGTTCTGCATTGTTCCAAGTGTGTGTGTGTGTGTGTGTGTGTATGTGTGTGTGTGTGTGTGTGTGTGTGTGTGTGTGCGTGGACTGGTGAGCCATTCAGGGTGTACTGTGGCCTCACCTGGAGATAGCTGTGATAGATTTATAAACTTTCATTAAGAATATCACTGTGAAGGTCAGGATGTGTTCCAACAATTTGTAATATCGTTCTGTAATTCTATGAACAACTTTGTTTTCAGAGTCTCAAGCAGTGTCTCTCCTAATGCACATGTTTCAGTTTCTATTCTGAGCGTTTATTCATCACTTGGCTGTGTGCGGTATTAACTTTAGCTAGTTAACAGCAGATTGAATTATCTGTTGAGACGAAACGTAGGGGAAAAAGCAAGACAACGGCTGTGAGAGATGTCTGTCTCCACCACAAATAATTATCTCTTCTCCGGCTGAAGGCTCTGAAAGCTGCTACAAAAGAGACCACAAGGTCCCTAATGAATGGCAGCCTTTGTTTTTGGCCATGCTTAAATTTGAGTATGACAAAGCAACATGACTGACTCAGTCTCATATCAGTTTTTGTAATTGTTTCAAAGACATGTTTAGCAACAATGCACAGTTTGTGTCAGGCTGCTGTGAGGGCGAAAAAGCAGCTCAAATATACTCTGCATCTGCGATATCCATCTGTTTAGAAGAAGGTTGGGGATTTAAGAGGCAGTCAGTCATAATATTTGGCTATCTCCGACCTCTTTCACTGGGAGGCCTCTTCAGTCCGTCCTGGGAATCGCCCTCCATTTGCCACTACAAATAAACTTTGGACTCCCTCACCAAGTCCAGTGACAATGGGGTATAAACTGTTTGTCATCACTTTAATAGGGAGATTTGCCTCCATGCTTTCCAATGAAAACACTGCTAAACTGGAGCCAACCGAGCGCATTAGAAAAGCAAAACAAACAAATGGAGAAGGGAAGAAGAGAACCTCCTTTGTTCTATGCATAGGTGACAATGAAAAGAAATTCCTGCTTTGGAAGACTGCGGTGTTAATGCATGGCTGACACACCTGTTAGTGCTCTCTCTCTCTCTCTCTCTCTCTCTCTCTCTCTCCTCTCTCTCTCTCTCTCTCCTCTCTTAGTCTCTGTCTCTGTCTCTCCTCTTTCTCTTATTCTCTCTCTCTCTCTCTCTCTCTCTCTCTCTCTCTCTCTCTCTCTCTCTCTCTCTCTCTCTCTCTCCTCTCTTAGTCTCTGTCTCTGTCTCTCCTCTTTCTCTTATTCTCTCTCTCTCTCTCTCTCTCTCTCTCTCTCTCTCTCTCTCTCTCTCCCTCTCCTTCTAGCCACCTTTGCAGCAACAATGCTGCTCTAAGCAAAGCAACACCACCCATTATGTGGTCCTCAATGGCGGTTCCTCCACAAGACTGGATAAATGCTATTAGCACCTTTAGTGTAATTATATCCTCTCAGGTATCATTTAAAACCTTGACATGTTTTCAAGTCTTGCTGTCACATCTTGTGTGGACTCACCCCTACACACGGAAACAAAGAGGGGCGGCGAAAATGCGAGGAAAAAGTTGACGTTTCAGATATGTCAGAAGGCGTGTTGTAATCTGTGCTGTGCTTATGAGCATGTGAACGCATAACACACACACACACACACACACACACACACACACACACACACACACACACACACACATACAGAACCTGATCTCACTCCTTGTTACTGTCTTTTTTTCTGACAAAGAGGCCCAACAAACCTTCTTTCACCTGTACATAGACAATGTAAACAAGTGACTGAGGGCGTCTAATCATGAATGTAAAGGATTCATTGTTCTTTGTGTAGTCTTTTCTTCATGTTAAGATTTAATGTCGAGCCTGAGGCCAGCTACCCAGAGCATGTCTCATCTTTCCTTTAGAACATCAAAGATGAGCTGTCTTCAAAAGTCACAATAAAGCCTACAGATAGAGCTCCAAAAGTGGCCAAATGCTCATTTAACACACCCCTCCCATGTCATTGCGCCGTTGGGCAGATATCTTATATGGCTGAGGATGCTCTTGTGTGGTGCTTCTGAGTCTGAAATATAGACCCAGGAGCAGGTTTGCTGGAACCTGCTTGAGGAACGAAAGGAAAGAGATAACGTGTTTGTTGATGCAATGAGAGCTCATCTTTTTGTGGTAGTAATTGGCCACCAAACACACACACACACACACACACGCGCGCGCGCACACACACACACACACACACACACACACACGCACACACACACACACACACAGACACACACAAACACTGACAGACCTAGCCACACTCTTACTCTGTCTCTCTCGTTCTCTCTCTCTCTCACTTTCTCTTTCTCTCTCTCTCTCTCTCTCTCACTTTCTCTTTCTCTCTCTCTCTCTCTCTCTCTCTCTTCTCACCCTCCCTCTCCCTCTCTCTCTGTTTCAGGGGTTGTGTGAATACAGTTGTATGTTTGCATTGCACTTTGCCAGCCGTGTAATTGCTTTTGTGGGTAAGGAGCTTGGGAAAATATTATTACGTGAAATTCATTTGTGGAAAAAAGGATCTAAGAGAATGTTTTGAACGACAAAGCTAAACTAAGTATCTCACTCGTGCTGCACTGTGGGTATCAATCCTCCTTCTTGCCTACAGGTGATATACATGCTATTTACTATTTAGACATAATACCCCTAGAAAGGAAAGTAAAGAGGGTGAATGTATATTATTTAGTCTCAGTGATACTTGATGACATATTTAACATTACAAATAAAGGGAAATGATTATCCTCTGCCGTACTAGCGGTGTTATGGCAAAGTCCAGCTAGAAGCAAAGGTCAGTAGAGTTCATGTCTAATCTGCACTAAAGATGACAGTTGGCAGTGGGGGCTACTTGTGTCCATGGCAACCATTGATAAGGATCATTAGTAGGGTCACCAGTTAGCACAAAGGTTGTCAGTGGGCCAATGGGGATGATGGGGGTACTCGATCAGATCGCTGCTGGAGGAACATAGCACATCCTGTGTGAACATTTGGCCAGAGGTTTCCCATAGTGACCAGACCACAGCAAACCATCCAAAAGGTTGAATATTTGAAGACCGGTCTGAAAGTAGAGTCATGTATGGGTATGGGTTAAGAAATACACATACAAGGTGATTTTTAGTCTTTGTAATATTGATAGATAGAGAACAATTGTCTTTATAATTACAGATGAGTGATGAATTTATTTTATTATATAATTCAGATTTTCTAATGCAGCCATGAGGCGGGGGGGGCACGAACCAGTGTCTCTCCCCCTTATGCCGGTCCCAAGCCCGGATAAATGCAGAGGGTTGCGACAGGAAGGGCATCCGGCGTAAAACTTCTGCCACATTTAAAAAATGCAAATGATCAAAACAAAATTCATACCGGATCGGTCGAGGCCCGGGTTAACAACGACCGCCATCAGTGCTGTCAACCAACAGGGTGCTGATGGAAATTGGACTACTGTTGGTCGAAGACGTCGAAGAAGGAGAGGCGGGAGGCGTGTCCGTAGGCAGAGAGAGAAGAGGAAATGTGTGAGCCTAGGACTGAGAGTAGGGACTTTGAATGTTGGAACTATGCAAGGAAAAGATAGGGAGCTGGCTGACATGATGCAGAGGAGGAAGGTGGACATACTGTGTGTTCAGGAGACAAGGTGGAAAGGTAGAAAGGCTAGAAGCTTAGGAGCAGGGTTTAAACTGTTTTATCATGGTGTAGATGGGAAGAGAAATGGAGTAGGAGTCATCTTGAAGGAGGGGTTTGTCAGGAATGTTCTAGACGTGAAAAGAGTGTCAGACAGAGTGATGAGTCTCAAGTTAGAAATTGAAGGCGTGATGGTCAATGTTGTTAGTGCTTATGCCCCACAGGCAGGATGTAAGCTAGAAGAGAAGGAGAGATTCTGGAGTGATTTAGATGAAGTGATGCAGAATACCCCCAGAGGTGAAAGAGTGGTCATTGGAGCAGACTTCAATGGACATGTTGGTGCAGGCAACAGAGGGGACGAGGAAGTGATGGGCAGGTTTGGTATCCAGGACAGGAACACAGAAGGACAGATGTTGATCGATTTTGCAAAAGGATGGAAATGGCTGTGGTGAATACTTTCTTCAAGAAGAAACAGAAGCATAGGGTGACTTATGAAAGCGGAGGTAAGAGCACACAGGTAGACTACATCTTGTGCAGGCGATGTAATTTGAAGGAAGTCAGTGACTGCAAAGTAGTAGTTGGTGAGATTGTTGCCAAACAGCATAGGATGGTGGTGTGCAGGATGACACTGATGGTGAGAAAAGTGAAAAAGGCAAAGGCAGAGCAGAAGACAAAGTGGTGGAAGCTGAAAAAGGAAGAGTGTCGTGTTGTCTTCAAGGAGGAGTTGAAACAGGCTTTGGGTAGTCAGGAAGTGCTTCCAGAGGACTGGACAACCACAGCCAATGTGATCAGGAGACGGGTAGGAGAGTACTTGGTGTGTCCTCTGGAAGGAAAGTAGATAAGGAAACTTGGTGGTGGAATGAGGAAGTGCAGGAGTGTGTACAAAAGAAGAGGTTAGCCAAGAAGAAGTGGGACATTGACAGGACCGAAGAGAGTAAACAGGAGTACAGGGAGACACAGCGTAAGGCGAAGGTAGCAGTGTCAAAGGCCAAACAGAGGGCGTATGATGACTTGTATGATAGGTTGAACAGTAAGGAGGGAGAAAATGATCTATACAGGTTAGCACAGCAGAGAAATAGAGATGGGAAAGACATGCAGCAAGTTAGAGTGATAAAGGACAGAGAGGGAAATGTATTGACTGATGACAGAAGTGTGCTGGGAAGATGGAAAGAGTACTTTGAAGAGCTGATGAATGAAGAAAATGAGAGAGAAAAAGAGTAGAAGGGGTGACCGTTGAGGAGCAGGAAGTAGCAAAGATTAGTAAGGGAGAAGTGAGGAGGGCATTGAAGAGGATGAAGAGTGGAAAGGCAGTTGGCCCTGATGACATACCAGTTGAGGTATGGAAGTGTCTAGGGAGGTAGCAGTAGATTTTCTGACAAGAATATTCAACAAGGTCTTAGAAAGTGAGCAGATGCCAGAGGAATGGAGGAGAAGTGTGCTTGTGCCCATTTTTAAGAACAAGGGAGATGTACAGAGTTGTGGCAACTACAGAGGGATAAAGTTGATGAGCCATACAATGAAGCTATGGGAAAGAATAGTGGAAGCAAGACTAAGGGCAGAGGTCAGCATTTGTGAACAACAGTTTGGTTTCATGCCCAGAAAGAGCACCACAGATGCAGTGTTTGCTTTGAGGATGTTAATAGAGAAGTACAGAGAAGGTCAGAGGGAGCTGCATTGTGCCTTTGTGGATCTGGAGAAAGCCTATGACAGGGTGCCGAGAGAAGAACTGTGGTATTGTATGAGGAAGTCTGGAGTGACAGAGAAGTATGTTAGAGTGGTGCAGGACATGTATGAGAGATGTAAGACAGTGGTGAGGTGTGCTGTCGGTGTGACAGAAGAGTTCAAGGTGGAGGTGGGACTGCATCAAGGGTCAGCTCTCAGCCCCTTCTTGTTTGCTATGGTGATGGACAGGCTAACAGACGAGGTTAGACAAGAATCTCCATGGACTATGATGTTTGCAGATGACATCGTGATCTGTAGTGAGAGCAGAGACCAAGTGGAGGAAAATCTAGAGAGGTGGAGGTATGCCCTGGAAAGGAGGGGATTGAAGGTTAGTCTTAGTAAGACAGAATACATGTGTGTGAACGACAAGGACCCAAGAGGAACCTTGAGGTTACAGGGGGCAGAGATAAAGAAGGTGGAGGATTTTAAGTACTTAGGCTCAACAATCCAGAGCAATGGAGAGTGGGGAAAAGAGGTGAAGAAGCGCGTACAGGCAGGTTGGAATGGATGGAGAAAAGTGTCCGGTGTGATGTGTGATAGGAGAGTATCGGCAAGAATGAAGGGAAAAGTGTACAAGACGGTGATGAGGCCAGCAATGTTGTATGGTTTAGAGACAGTGGCCCTGGGGAAAAGACAGGAGTCAGAGTTGGAGGTAGCAGAGATGAAAATGTTGAGGTTCTCTTTGGGAGTAACGAGGATGGATAGGATCAGAAATGAGTACATCAGAGGGACAGCACATGTTAGATGTTTTGGAGACAAAGTCAGAGAGGCTAGATTGAGATGGTTTGGACATGTACAGAGGAGGGATAGTGAGTATATTGGTCGTAGGATGCTGAGGTTGGAACTACCAGGCAAAAGGCCCAGAGGAAGACCAAAGAGAAGATTTATGGATGCGGTGAAGGCGGACATGAAGGTCGCTGGAGTAAGAGTAGAAGATGCAGAGGACAGGGAGAGATGGAGGCAGATCATTTGCTGTGGCGACCCCTGAAGGGAACAGCCGAAAGGAAAAGAAGAAGATATAATTCAGATTTTCTGGGGATTAGGACAATTTTTAAAATGAAAATCCTCATTCATTTTAAAACCTTTTAAAAAGTGTATTTAATTACATTGTTTTTCAACTTTAGTGGCTCTGTGAATTCTGCACAGAGAAAATTTAACTTAAACAAAGTCGGGCAGTTAAACTTTGCTGGGCAGTGGTGGTCTAGTGGTATAGGGCGCTGGATCGCTGATCCAAAGGTTGGGGGTTTGAGTCCCACTCTCCACAAGGTTGTCACTGTCCCCCCCCAGTGCAGCTAACTGGATTATCAAAGGCAGGTCATGTCTCTCACTGTCTATGGTGTGAGGCATGTAAAAGAACCATTGCTGACTTTTGACAAGAGTAGGCTGCGAAGCCATCAGCGTGTTTTCGCCCTGCAATGGCCTGGCGAGCTGTCCAGGGTGTACTCTGCCCTCGCCCGAAGTTGGCTGGGATGGGCACCAGCCTCCCCACGACCCAAATTAGGATTAAGTGGGTACAGAAAATGAACTGAACTGAGTATCTTTGCTTAAAAAAAAAATCCCAGAACCAGAAATCGGATGCAGGTTAAAATATATTTGAGATAACTAAATATATAAATTTATTTTTATGCCATGTCACCCATCCCTCCTTTAAGCATTCGAATACAGTATTAAAAATTTTATATTTTGTATAGTTATTTAATTCAGATATTAAATTCCATACTTGTTTTGATCAGAATGAGTAAAAATAAGTGTTTGGGTTTTTTTTCTCTGCTCTCGATTGTAAGAAATATAACCTTTATATTATTGCATTCAAATTTTTATGAACTTATTATATAAAATACATTAAAATCAGTTAGCATGAGACTAAAAGCCTGTTGGTTGAGCCGGCCAAAAAAAGTCATGATTGGTTAAAAACTTTCACATTCTTTAAAAAATGTAAATAAATAATAAAAAAATTACCCTTGTCCTATAAAATATTTTATTTCCCTACTTTGTTGCTTTTCATGGATATCTGGTTAGCGTGAAGCTTGCTGGTTAGCTGAAGTCATGTCGTCAAAAAAAAAAAAATCACATTTAATGTGTATAAAGGTATTAACTATTTAAAATAACAGAAAAGGAAATGTCTTCTCACTAAAGGAAATATTCTTACATCTTCGAAAATCAAATATTTGTTGCACCTGATAGAATTAATCTGGACTGAAAAACTGGCACTTCTGGTTTTCTAGCACAGCTAGCAAAAGCTCTAGCATTACGTCACTTCTGATTAAAAAAAAAAAAAAAGTCATGTTTGATGGAAAAATACTATTTTAAAATAAAAAATCTGAAATATATTTTTATCATTAAATAGTTTAGCTTACACCATGTCATATGTTTACGTGTGTGTGTGTGTGTGTGTGTGTGTGTGTGTGTGTGTGTGTGTGTGCGCGTGCGCGTGTGTGAGTGAGAGAGAGAGAGAGAGAAAATTATGTAAAATTCCTTGATGCATCACTTATTTGAATAGTCCGCCAGTTTTATTTATTATAACCGAGTATCATGGAGAATTCCCTTGTCCATGTGAAGTAGAAGTGCTTTACTATTAGTTACTTCAGACAGGGTATTTTATCCAGGTTTATTTTAACTAGTCATTCCTTTACAAAGTTAAATATGGCATAAGCTTTAAAGGCGTGTTCATGTGCTGTATGTAATAAATGCAAACTAATATAAAACCAGCCGTATCCTAAAGGGGCTTTTATATGCTGCCTGTTATGAAATTAGCTGGTATTTAAAAGTGTCAACAAAGCATCCCTCCGATTATGAATGGCATGGGCACATGTCTTTTAAATGCACAATATAAAAAATGTGAATACTAGTAAGGAATGTTCATCAGGCAGAATACCTGACACCAGGACTTGTGATGGTCTGTACTTGTCCCGGTATGCAGGGGATTACAGGGGTTCTACAGCAGCTGTAAGAGATCTTCCTGCAGTGCAACTAAAATGAGACGGTCTGGGAAAGCACCTGTACCTGGAAGTCATGAGTACATCTTCGAAATCAGATATCCTTTTGTTTCTTCCTTTTAAAATATGTATATTTCATGTTCAGATGTTTTGTTGTTCTTATTGTTCTTTTTATTTTGTTTGGGGGGGGGTATAGTCATGTTGCCATATTTTTATTTATGAAACCTCTTCAGGGCTTTATGAGGCTCATCATTTTCACATGCATTTAATAATTAAAAGTTCATCAAGTCTTTTGTGTGACATTCAAGCTCCCCTACAATCATGCAGCTCAGTTAGGCAGAGCTTCATCCTCATATATATTCAGAATTTATGCTATTTCATGACCATGTCTACGATCGTTGACCTTCTTTCTGCTTTTGACAGTTTCAAAGTTGTGTTTTTGAAGGATTATGTTTCCATAAGTGTGAACACGGCTAACATGAGGTGAAAAGTAGTTATGTAACTCAGCCTATGCTATCAGCTAGCTTTTTCTTATAGCTCCTTTTTTCACCAATACTCTCGAGGTTTTTTTTTTTACACAACACTTTCAAATTACCGATTCTTTTAATTCAGCCTTTGCTGTGGGATGAACTGATGCAGCAGCAGCATCAGTTCTTTGGAAATGCTCTCCTTTAGTGCCTCGACACACATTCTCTTCAGCTGCTGACAGCACTGCTGTACCACGGCCTTTGTCAAGGTGCAGAGAGGAAATCAAACAGCACAGACCCTTTTTTTCTCCCTCGATTAATTTGATCCTTAAATGGATTTTCAGTGACACAGACCTCACAAAGTTACCATGGTGACTGAATCTCCAGCTCAGCATCACGTCAGTAAAAAGCCCCACTGACTGACAGGCGGTGAATACTACCAAAAGAATGTGAACAAGAAATATGCACATTAGAATATGCACATAGAATTTACCCTGTGACAGCTCCCTGATGTGTTAAACCACAATCTCCCTCCAGTTGGGAAAGAAACTGGCAATGTTTTTAAAACATAAACCCTCCAAACTAGCCGTCGGTGTGCTGGAAAAAAAATGTTTAAAAAGATGTTTAAAGAAAGCCCTGTCCCTGTATAATAGTATAACATGCCTTTGCCAGAAGAGCTGGATCTATTTTGCTTTACATGCACGTAAGAGAGCCCATAGAAGCACATGATATCTGTAATTAATAAAATGTCAACGAGCTGGCTTTGAGTACATACAGTATATCTTATTGCTTTGTTGCTTGAGTTGTTTCCTGCTTTGCAGTAATTTAGCTGTGATCTCATTACTTCTGGGTAAAACAATATTTCTGTATAAAAAGGTTTCCGCGTTAACTGTACAGGGTAACCATTCAATGTGTTCTGAAGCAGGCAGAGGGAAGAAACCCATCAAACCTTAAAATATCAAGATGAATCTGCACCACCAATGGTGCCTCTGACTACTAAGATGAAATAGCCCTCATCAACTGCCATCTTGTCTTTTTCCTGTGGGACAAAGCCTGTTGTACCTTCAAGGGTGATTCAGGGTGTATCTGATTTCACCCGGTGCTCTCTCCCACCCATTTGTAAAGCCAAAGATCATTAGCCTCTTAGATTACTTTCCCTTCAGCTACTTTTTCTCTCCGAAGAGCCCACTCCTCTCTCTCTCTCTCTCTCTCTCTCTCTCTCTCTCTCTCTCTCTCTCTCTCTCTCTCTCTCTCACTGTTTCTAAAAACAAATGAATAAGTACTGTGAATGAGAGGTCATCTCACACAGTCCTGAAGTGTTTATTTTTCTTCAGTAACTGGGCTTTGCACCATGGGCCCTCGATCCCAGGAGGTCATTTAAATAGGCACTTGTCTTTTGGATTTGTCTAGGTGGGACTCTCAGAAATGCCACCCACATAAGGAAACTATATCAGGGAAGGATAGGCTCGTTTGACATGAGAACAGTGGTTGGCCTAGAACTGTGTGAAAGGTAAAGTGTTTGAGTAGTATGGATTTAAAGTGTCCATTACAGGCTGTGTATAGAGACCAACTTGATGCTTCATGGAAGTCGAGTTAAAAAATTCCTTCCTTCCAAAGAAGAGGAAGAAGAAGAAGAAGAAGAAGAAGAAGAAGAAACCCAGATACACACATATCATGTTTATTATTTTTAACAGGGTGGCACAGTAGCGTGCTGGCTTGCCTGTTCACTTCATTTCAAGAAGATCCTGCATTTGAGTCGAAGGCCAGGTGAAGGTTTTTCTATGAGGAATTTGCATGTTCTCCCTGTGCTCATGTGGGTTTCCTGCTGGTACTTCGATTTGCTCCCAGAGTCTAAAGATGTCCATTAGGCTAATTGGCTTTTCCAAATTGACCCTAGGGCTGATAATAAGTATGAATGTTTGTGTTTGTTCACCCTACAATGGTCTTTCAAGCTGTTCATGGTGTACCCCACCTTTGCCCAGTATCACACAAGAGCAGCGTCTCGAGACTCCCTGTGATACTAGTAGAATCATACATTTTGGTGATTCAGTGAGTGAGGAAATCATGCTATGTACTGCAGCTAATAAGGAAGAATATATATGTTTAGCATGCATTTTCATCATCATTACGTGTCTGGGCTTTGGCTACGCCAATTCTGGGGTCAACCATTTTGAAGAGTTAATGCCAAGGGAGGTCAAACAGCTTCCATGAGCAGTGCCAAGACAGGTGCTGAAGATTAGTGTCTCCATCGCTTGCTGTACCTTGAAGAGCCCGTGATTTATTTGCAAACACGAGTGCACTAAGACTCATTCAACACAAACATTTGGAAACTGTTCAGTAATCCAGAGTGGAATTTTATGTTTATGTTACAAGCCAGATTTCTGGGCTGCTATGGCACAAGATGAAACTGCAAAATGATTTCCTCCTTCAAAACAAAATGGGAGGACAGATGATGGGTGCGAACAGCCTTTGGCTGCACAATGCTAAGTGCGTGCAAGTGAGAGATTTGGCAGGAATTCATGGCTTGTAACCACCAATTAATGACACAGAATATGAAATTCATAGCTCATTATGCCATCACAAGACATATCTGCATTTGTTCAACAACAACAACAACAAAAAAAACATGAAAATTGCAGCTTATACAGGTAGAACTGTTAGTGTGATATACCACAACTCCCTTGGACCCAGAAATACTATCTGACTGCATGTATAGAGCTCGCTGATACTGAATTGGGTTTGCATTTACATTTACAGCATTTGGCAGATGCTCTTATCCAAAGCGACTTAAAATTATAATTTTTATATATCTGAGCAATTGAGGGTTAAGGGCCTTGCTCAAGGGACCAACAGTGGTGATAGTGGGATTGAACTGCTGACCTTCAGATCAGTAACCTTTATCCACTAAGCCACCACTACCCTTTTTAGAGATTTTCTGTTCTCTAGAGAGAAGGAGACAAATGGCCCTCCCAGATCAGATACTGTATTTACAGGGAAGGCCTGTGGGAATCAGGCCAGACACTTTCTGTCTATTAAGGAGCAAATAATGAGAAGTTCATTGCATTTCTCTTGAGGCAAAAGCATCTTCCTCCTGTGGAGTGGATGTTGTTGATGTGTGGAGGTAGATGTAGATTGGTTCCGCGGTAAACAGTAAGAAGGATAGCTTGCATAGAATGCCTATTAATGCAGTTTTAGTGTCAGATATAACACAGGTTACCATTATCAATTCAATTCAATTCAGTTTTATTTGTAAGCCACTTTTCATAAATGACACTTGTCACAAAGCAGCTTTACACATTAAAATGGTAAAAGTAGGGTCTTACAAAGTATTAAAAAATCAAAACATTTCCTACAACCACTACACATTCCTAATGAGCGTTGCCCGCGTTGATGGTGGCAAGGAAAAGCTCCCTCAGTTGATACGAGGAAGAAACCTTGAGAGGAACCACGTCCAAAAGAGAAACCCATCCTCATTTGGGTGAAGCCATCCAAATACAACCATATGGACTTCTTTACAGTCCAAAATGCAGTTTGGTTGTTTATGTAACACCTGTAAGCTCTAAATAATTGTGGGGAAGAGAGTTATCACCTGCAGTGAAAAGTCATGTTCACAGTCTGTTCGTGCACATCTGGGTCCATTTAGATCTTCATCAGCAGGAAGGAGGGACTTCCAAGATGAGAACTCCAGCCAGCATCAGCACACCAGGACAGACCACAGAACTCAGAAAGCATGATCAGGATCAATGGCATCCCAGAAGGAGAATGTGTACCTTAACAAAAACAGAGAGAGATTGGGGGGACACTCATACTAGTGTAATGTAAATAGAAGTTTTTATTATTTCTGAGTGCAGCAGGGTCTCTGGCATGACTGGCTATTGCAGCAGAACTTCTTCTTTTCCTTTCTGACTCCAACGACCTTCATGTCTTCCTTCACCACATCCATAAATCTCTTCTTTGGTCTTCCTCTAGGCCTTCTGCCTGGTAGTTCCAACCTCAGCATCCTACTGCCAATATACTCACTATCCCTCCGCTGTACATGTCCAAACCATCTCAATCTAGCCTCTCTGACTTTGTCTCCAAAACATCTTACATGGGCTGTCCCTCTGATGCATTTCTGATCCTATCCATCCTCGTTACTACCTCAACATTTTCATCTCCGCAACTTCCAGCTCTGCCTCCTGCCTTTTCCTCAGCACCACTGTTTCTAAGCCATACAACATCGCTGGCCTCAACACCGTCTTGTACACTTTTCCTTTCATTCTTGCTGACACTCTCCTATCGCACATCACACCGGACACTTTTCTCCAACCATTCCAGCCTGCCTGCACACGCTTCTTCACCTCTTTTCCACACTCTCCATTGCTCTGGATTGTTGAGCCTAAGTACTTAAAATCCTCCACCTTCGTTATCTCTGTTCCCTGTAACATCACCGTTCCTCCTGGGTCCTTCTCATTCACACACATGTATTCTGATTTTCTGAGGCTAACCTTCATTCCTCTCCTTTCCAGGGCATACCGCCACCTCTCTAGATTTTCCTCCACTTCTTCTCTGCTCTCACTACAGATCACAATGTCATCTGCAAACATCATAGTCCATGGAGATTCTTGCCTAACCTCGTCTGTCAGCCTGTCCATCACCATAGCAAACAAGAAGGAGCTCAGAGCTGACCCTTGATGCAGTCCCAACTCCACCTTGAATTCGTCGGTCACGCCAACAGCACACCTCACCACTGTTTTACATCTCTCATACATGTCCTGCACCACTCTAACATACTTCTCTGCCACTCCAGACTTCCTCATCCAGTTCTGTCACAGTTCTTCTCTTGGCACCCTGTCATATGCTTTCTCCAGATCCACAAAGGCACAATGCAGTTCCCTCTGACCTTCTCTGTACTTCTCTATTAACATCCTCAAAGCAAACATTGCATCTGTGGTGCTCTTTCTTGGCATGAAACCAAACTGTTGTTCACAAATGCTGACCTCTGCCCTTAGTCTAGCTTCCACTACTAATTTCCCATGACGTAACGTATGGCTCATCAGCTTTATCCCTCTGTAGTTGCCGCAACTCTGCACATCTCCCTTGTTCTTAAAAATGGGCACCAGCACACTTCTCCTCCACTCCTCCGGCATCTGCTCACTCTCTGGGACCTTATTGAATGTTCTTGTCAGAAAAGCTACTGCTACCTCTCCTGGACGCTTCCATACCTCTACAGATATATCATCAGGACCAACTGTCTTTCCATTCTTCATCCTCTTCAATGCCCTCCTCACTTCACCCTTACTAATCTTTGCTACATCCTGCTCCTCAATGGTCACCTCTTCTACTCTTTTTTCTCTCATTTTCCTCATTCATCAGCTCTTCAAAGTACTCTTTCCATCTTCCCAGCACACTTCTGTCATCAGTCAATACATTTCCCTCTCTGTCCTTTATCAATCTAACTTGCTGCATGTCCTTCCCATCTCTATCTCTCTGCTGTGCCAACCTGTATAAATCATTTTCTCCCTCCTTACTGTCCAACCTATCATACAAGTCATCATACGCCCTCTGTTTGGCCTTAGCCACTGCTACTTTCGCCTTATGCTGTGTCTCCTTTTACTCCTGTTTACTCTCTTCTGTCCTCTCAATGTCCCACTTCTTCTTAGCTAACCTCTTCCTTTGTACACACTCCTGCACTTCCTCAGTCCACCACCAAGTCTCCTTATCTACTTTCCTTCCAGAGGACACACCAAGTACTCTCCTACCTGTGTCCCTGATCACATTTGCTGTGGTTGTCCAGTCATTTGGAAGCACTTCCACCACTTTGCCTTCTGCTCTGCCTCTGCCTTCTTCACCTTCCTCACCATCAGCGTCATCCTACATACCACCATCCTATGCTGTTTGGCCACACTCTCGCCCACTACTACTTTGCAGTCACTGACTTCCTTCAAATTACATCGCCGACACAAGATGTAGTCTACCTGTGTGCTCCTACCTTCGCTTTTATAGGTCACCCTATGCTCCTGTTTCTTCTGGAAGAAAGTATTCACCACAACCATTTCCATCCTTTTTGCAAAATCGATCAACATCTGTCCTTCTGTGTTCCTGTCCTGGATACCAAACCTGCCCATCACTTCCTCGTCCCCTCTGTTGCCTGCACCAACATGTCCATTGAAGTCTGCCCCAATGACCAATCTGTCACCTCTATAAACACTAACAACATTGAGCATCACACCTTCAATTTCTAACTTGAGACTCATCACTCTGTCTGACACTCTTTTCACTTCTAGAACATTCCTGACAAACCCCTCCTTCAAGATTTCCATTTCTCTTCCCATCCACACCATGATAAAACAGCTTAAACCCTGCTCCTAAGCTTTTAGCTTTTCTACTTTTCCACCTGGTCTCCTGAACACACAGTATGTCCACCTTCCTCCTCTGCATCATGTCAGCCAGCTCTCTATCATTTCTTTGCATAGTTCCAACATTCAAAGTCCCTACTCTCAGCCCTAGACTCACACCTTTCCTCTTTTCTCTCTGCCTACGGACACGCCTCCCGCCTCTCCTTCTTCGACGTCTTCGACCAACAGTAGTCCAATTTCCATCAGCACCCTGTTGATTGACAGCACTGATGGCGGTCGTTGTTAACCCAGGCCTCGACCGATCCGGTATGGGGGTAATACTTCTGATTTGCATCATAAAAGTTTGGCATTGGTTTTACGTCGGATGCCCTTCCTGACACAACCCTCTGCATTTCTCCGGGCTTGGGACCGGCATGAGGGGGAGAGATACTGGTTAGTATTCCAGAACTGTGGGGCTTTGTAAGAGAAGCTCCGCCCCCTGCAGTAGTCTTCATTATTCGAGGTATCACTAAGCATCCTGCATCTTTAGAGCTCAGGGGGCATGTCGGAATTATAAACAACAAGAGATTCACTAAGATAATGTGGGGCGAGACCATCAAGTGCTTTATCGGTTAAAAGTAGTATTTTATATTCAATGACAAATGTAACTGGGAGCCAGTGCAGTGTAAATAAGGTCGGGGTGATATGCTCGTGTCTTCTGGTTCTCGTAACAACTCTTGCTGCTGCATTCTGGACCAAATGGAGCTTGTTTATATTCCTATTAGAACATCCAGACAGTAACACATCACAATAATTTAATCTCGAGGAAATAAAAGCATGAGCAAGTTTTTCTGAACACAGTATAAACCTTACAATATGTTATGATAATTTCTATACAAATAGATGGAGAAAAATAAAAATATTTAATCGTCTAAAAGCCAACAGATGTTTTTGTTTTCTTTGTTTTTCTTATCTTTTTTTTGTGAAATAGCAGAATCCCAAACTATAAAAGCATCTCACCTTGCTGCAACTCATTCCAACACGTTTCAGCAAAGATGTACATAAACCTTTTGTGAATGCTGCATCTAATCACAGGATTAGTCATCAGTAAATACTGTATTAGGGAAGTTATTTCCTTCCTCTCACCCCCCCCCCACCCCCACCTACTTAGGCATCCATTTTCGAAGCATCCATTATACTACATTGGAAAAATAGGGACATGTGGGATTTACCATCAGATTCTTGCTAATGAGCAGAAGGAAGAGAAAGGGGAGAACCATAGATATGGCCAGTGCCCTGAAGCCATTTTCAGTGGCTCGAGGGAGGGAGGGAGGTGCTTTCATTTCAATAGATCCATCCTCAGCTCTCCCTCTCTTTTCATCCAAGTCCTTGGTAGACAGGCTCAGATCTTGGATGCTCTGTCTGTGAATGAAAAAAATTCCTCTTTCACATACAAAAACCCAACAATGTTCTCCTGACCTCTTCTGACCCCTGAGAATGGTAGATAAGGAAATCGTCACACATTCTGGAGGCGAGACCTTCACCTGAGAGGTCAGGCTCGCTTAAGCCACTCATTTTCCTGCCGCTAACATCGATTAACTTGTAATGAACCAATTTACAAACAAAACCAATTAATCTCATAGAAAGTGTCTTATTGGTGCGCAAAGGGCTATCTGTTTCGATCACACCAGCTCCCGACCCTGCTGCCAGTGCTCTCAGCTGAAGAAAGGAATCTGCAGGCTGGAGGCGAGTGTAAATTAGTTTTTCTCCCCTTTGCTCTCCGAGTTGCCTCAAAAAGTCGATTGAACACCTTTCACCGCACTCCACATATAATGAGGCAGGCTATACAAAGCTCAGAAAAGTCGCCATATTAGTCATGAAAACACATCAGCTCTATAAATCAGTACTGGGTTTATGTATGTGATAACTAATTCTCAAGCAAAATATGTGCATGTTTGCCACATTTGCATTTTATTGCTGGTGAACTGTTGTATTCGTTTTTTGCACATGTATCAACAACAGTAATAAATCATAAACAAACTGTTACTCATAGCATATTTCATATTATTCATTCAACCATTCAGTGATAGTACATTCATCTTATCAGTAATACGCAGCAAACACCTCAATCACACCCCCGCAAACTGAGTGGGCCAGTGGGTGAATGAATTGGTGGGTGGGTGTGTGATTGAGGTGTTTGCTGCATGTTTCAGTGGGTGAGTGAGGGAATGAATTGGAGAGTTGGTTTGTAAGTGGGTGGGTGAGTATGTGTGTGAGTGAGTGAGTGGGTGAGCGGATGAATGATTGGGTGGGTGGATGAATGGGTGAATCTGTGAGTGGGTGGGTGAGTGAGTGAGTGTGTGGGTGAGTGGGTGGGTGAGTGTTTGAGTGAGTGAGTGACTAAGTGAATGAGTGAATGAGTAAGTGATTTAGTGACTGAGTGAGTGAGTAAGTGAATTAATGAGTGAGTGGGGGCATGAATGAGTGAGTGGGTGAGTGAATGTATTGGAGAGTGGGTGTGTGAGTGGTTTGGTGAGTGAATGAGTGAATGAGTGACTCACTCACCAAACCACTCACACACCCACGCTCCAATTCATTCACTCACTCACCCACTTAACCACCCAGCGGCCCACTCAATCACACTTTCACAAACCAATGTGGGTGCGTGAGTGAGTTGGCAAGTGGGTGAATGAATGGGTGGGTGGGTGAGTGGGTGAGTGAGTGAGTGAGTGAGTGAGTGGGTGAGTGGGTGAATGATTGGGTGGGTGGGTGAGTGGATGAATGTGTGAGTGGGTGTGAAGTGTGTGAGTGAGTGCGTAAGTGAGTGAGTGGTTGGGGGTGTGAATGGGTCGCTGGGTGGATGAGTGAGTGAGTGAGTTAACGGGTGTTTGAGTGGGTGAGTGACTGAGTGAGTGAGTGACTGAATGAGTGATTGAGGTAGTGACTCAGTGAATGAGTACGTGTGTTGATATGTGGGTGTGTGAATGCCTGAGTGAATTAATGAGGGGGCATGAATGAGTGATTGGGTGGGTGACAGGGTAAGTGAGTGACTGAGTGCATGAGTGAGTGAGTGGATGGGTTGGTGAGTAATTGAGAGGGTGCGTGAGTTTGTGGGTGGATGAGTGGGTGTGTGAGTGAGTGAATGAGTGAATGATTGGGATTCTTGGTGTAGTTAGTGAGTGAGAGAGTGAGTGATGAGTGGGTCCCTGGGTGAGTGAGTGAGTGAGTGAGTAAGGGTTTATGTGATTGAGTGAGTGTGTGCAAAGGTGAGTGGGCGAGTGAGTGAGTGAGTGAGTGAGAGAGTGAGTGTTTTGGTGAGTGAGTGAGTGAGTGAGTGAGTAAGTGAGTGGAAGAGTGAGTGTGTGGGTGTGTGGGTGAGTGAGTGAGTGAGTGAGTGAGTGGACCAGTGGGTGAATGAGTCAGTGAGCAAATGACTGAATGAATGAGTGGGTCTGTGTGTGACTGAGTGGGTGGTGGAATGCGTGAGTGAGTGGGTGAATTAGAGAATGAATGGGAAAGTGGGTGTGTGAGTGAGTGAGTGGTTCAGTGGGTGAATGAATGGATGGGTGGGGGGTTTTGTGACTGAATGGATTTCTCGATGATTGAGTGGATGAGTGAGTGAGTGAAGGAGTGCAGGAGTTTTTTGGGTGGATGACTGAGTTAGTGAGTGAGTGAGTGAGTGAATGAATGAGTGGATCATAAGGTGATTGAGTGATTCAGTGAGTGCGTGACTGAGTGAATTGGAGAGTACTTGTCTGAGTGATAGGGTAAGTGAGTGTGTGAGGGAGGGAGATTTTTGGATAGGTGGATGAGTGAGTGAGTGAGTGAGTGAGTGAGTGAGTGAGTGAGTGGCTGTGTGAGTAAGTGAGTGAGTGGGCTTGTGAGAGGGTGTGTGAGTGAGTGAGTGCATAAATAAGTGAGTGAGTGATATGGTGGGTGGGTGAGTGAGTGAGTGTGTGTGTGGTTGTGAGTGAGTGAGTGGGTGGGTGAGTGAATAAGTGGGTGAGTGAGTGTGTGGATGAGTGAGTGAATGAGTGAATGAGTAAGAGTATGTGAGTGGGTGGGTGAGTGAAAGTGTGGGTGAGTGCCTGAGTGGGTTGGTGAATGAGTGGGTGAGTGAGTGAATGAATGGGAGAGTGTGTGTTTGAGTGGGTGGTTAAGTGTGTGTGAGTGAGTGGGCAGGTGGGTTGGTGAGTGGATGAGTTTGCAATTGAGTGAGTGAATGAGTGAGTGAGTGGGTGCGTGAGTGGGTGAGTGAGTGCATGAGTGAGTAATTTGGTGGGTGGGCGAGTGAGTGAGTCTGTGTGTGTGTGTGTGTGTGTGTGTGTGTGTGGGTGGGTGTGTGAGTGAGTGGGTGGGTGAGTGAAAGTGTGGGTGAGTGCCTGAGTGAGTGGGTGAGTGAGTGGGTGAGTGAGTGAGCGAACCAGTGGGTGAATGAATGAATCAGTGGGGGTGTGTGTGACTGAGTGGATCTCTAGATGGTTGAGTGAGTGAGTGAGTGAGTGAGTGAGTGAGTGAGTGAGTGGACCAGTGGGTGAATGAGTCAGTGAGTAAATGACTGAATGAATGAGTGGGTCTGTGTGTGACTGAGTAGGTGGTGAAATTCTTGAGTGAGTGGGTGAATGAGTGAATGAATGGGAAATTGGGTGTGTAGGTGAGTGAGTGGTTCAGTGGGTGAAAGAATGGATGGGTGGGTGGTTTTGCGACTGAGTGGATTGCTAGGTGGTTGAATGGATGAGTGAGTGGATGAGTGATTAAATGAACGGGAGAGTGGGTGTGAGTTGTGGGTGAGTGAGTGAGGGAGTGGAGGAGTTTTTTGGGTGGGTGGATGACTTAGTGAGTGAGTGAGTGAGTGAATGAGTGAGTGGGTCATAAGGTGGTTGAGTGATTGAGTGAGTGTGTGACTGAGTGAATGGGAGAGTACTTGTCTGAGTGTTAGGGTAAGTGAGTGCTTGAGGGAGATTTTTGGATAGGTGGATGAGTGAGTGAGCGAGTGAGTGAGTGAGTGGGTGTGTGAGTAAGTCAGTGAGTGAGTGAGTGTTGGCATGAGTGAGTCAGTGAATGGGTGATTGATTGTGTGAGTTAGCGAGTGAGTGAGTGAGTGGGTCGCTAGGTGATGGAGTGTGTGAGTGATTGGGTGAATGAGTGAATGAATGGGAAAGGGTGTGTGTGAGTGAGTGACTGAGTGAGTGAGTGATTGAGTGGGCCACTAGGTGAATGAATTAATGAGTGGGTGGGTATGTGACTGAGTGGATCACTAGGTGGATGAGTGGATGAATGAGTGAGTGAGAGAGTGAGTGAGTGAGTGAGTGGGTGAGTGAGTGAGTGAGTGAGTGAGTGAGTGAGTGAGTGAGTGAGTGAGTGAGTGAGTGAGTGAGGAAATGATTGTTTAAGTTGTGTAAGTTGGTGGGTGAGCAATTGAGTGTTTGTTTGTGAATGGATGAGTAAGTGGATGGGAGGTGAGTGAGTGAGTGAGTGAGTGAGTGAGTGAGTGAGTGAGTGAGTGAATGAGTGACTGAGTGAGTGACTGAGTGAGTGGATTAGAGGGTGGGTGGTTGAGAAAGTAGGTTGACTAAGTTGGAAGGTGAGTGAGAGAATGATTCAGTGAGTGGGATGTTGGGTGGGTGAGTGGGTCAGTGAATGAGTGGGTTGGTGAGTGAGAGAATTAATGTGAGTGGATGAGTGAATGAATGACAGGGTGGGTGACTCAGTGAGTGAATGAGTGAGTGGTTGATGAGAGGGTGGGTGAGTGAGTAAGTTTGGTGAGTTGGTGAGTGAGTGAGTGTGTCAGTGAGTGAGTGAGTAAGTGGGTGAGTGAGTGACTGACTGAGTTAATTAATGTGAGTGTGAGTGTTTTGGGTGGGTGGATGAGTGAGTGAGTGAGTGAGGGTATGAGTGGGTGAATGAATTGGAGAGTGCTTGTCTGAGTGGTGGGTGAGGGAGTGAGTGAGTGAGTGAGTGAGTGAATGAGTGAGTAAGTGGGTGAGTGAGTGAGTGGATGAGTGGATGAGCAAATGAGTGAGTGAGTGAGGTTGGGAGTGGGTGGGTGAGTGACAGAGTGGGTGTGTTGGCTGAGTGAGTTCGTGGGTGAGTGAAAGTGTAGGTGAGTGACTGAGTGGTTTGGTGAGTGAGTGCATGAGTGAGTGAGTGAGTGAGTGAGTGAGTGAGCGAGTGAGTGAGTGAGTGAGTGGGCATGTGAGTGGGATGATGAGATGGTGTGTGAGCGAGGGAATGAGTTCGTAAGTAGCGAGTGAGTGATGTGATTTTATGAGTGAGTGAGTGTGTGTGTGTGTGTGTTGGTGTATGAATGAATGAGTAAATGAGTGAGTTAGTGAGTGTGTGGGTCCTTTAGCAAATGGGTGAGTGAGAGAATAAGTGTGTGAGTGAGTGAATGAGTGAGTGAGTGAGTGAGTGAATCATTGAGAGAGTGAGTGCATAAATGAGTGAGTGAGTGCACGAGTGAGTGTGTGAGTACACGAGTGAGTGTGTGAGTGGGTGGGTGAGTGGGTGAATGGGTGGCGGGTGCAGGAGTGAATGCGTGGCTGAATGAAATGTTTGGTGAGTGAGTAATTTCGGTAAGTTGGTGGTTTAGACAGCATATAGTTGAGTAAGTGAGTGAGTGAGAGAGTTGTTGAGTGAGTGAGTGACTGACTTACTGACTGAGTGTGAGGGAATGAGTGAGTGTTCCAGTGAATGTGAATGTTGGTGAATGAATGGAAGAGTTGGTGTGTGAGTGGATGGGTGAGAAGCTGAGTGCATGAGTGAGTGAGTGACTGAGTGTGTGTGTGTGTGTGTGTGAGTGACTGAGTGAGTGAGTGAGTGAGAGAGAGAGAGTTGTTGAGTGAGTGAGTGAGTGAGTGCATGAGTATGTAAGTAGGTGAGTGACTGAGTGAGTGAGTAAGTGCATGTAAGACTTGGTGGGTGGCTGGGTGAGTGAGTGACTGAGTGAGTGAGTGAATGAATGAGTGAGTGGGTGGTTGAGTGGGCCAGTGGGTGAATGAATGGGTGGGTGGGTGTGTGACTGAGTGGGTCGCTTGCTGGTTGAGTGGGTGGGTGAGTGAGTGAATGAATTGGAGAGTGGGTGTGTGACTGAGTGGGTGGGTGCGAGAGCAAGTGAGTGAGGGAGTGAGTGAGTGATTGAGTGAGTGATTGAGTGAGTGGGTGGGTGAGTGCGTGACTGACTGAGTGAGTTTTTGGGTGCATGAGCAAGTGAGTGAATGAGTCAGTGAGTGAGTGAGTGAGCAAGTGTGTGTGTGTGTGTGTGTGTGTGTGTGTGGTTGAGCGGGTGATTGAGTGAGTGACTCAGTGAGTCAGTGAATGAGTGACTGAGTGAGTGAGTGAGTGACTGAGTGTTCCAGTGAATGTGAATATGGGTGAATGAATGGTTGGGTGGATGTGTGACTGAATGGGTGAGTGAGTGAATGAATTGGAAATTGGGTGAAAGAGTGAGTGACTGAGTGGGTGAATGAGTGAATGAATGGGTGAGTGAGAGAGTGTGTGAGTGAGTGAGTGATTGGGTGAGTGAGTGAGTGGGTGGGTGGGTGAGTCTGGGATTAAATAAGTGAATGAGTGACTGAGTGAGTGACTAACTGAATGAGTGAGTGAGTGGGTGGGTGAGCAAGTGAGTGTGTGAGTGGGTGAGTGAGTGAGTAAGGTGGCTGTGTGTCTAAGTGAGTGAGTGAGTGAGTGAGTGAGTGAGTGAGTGTTTCAGTGAATGTGAATATGAGTGAATGAATGGTTGGGTGGATCTGTGACTGAGTGGGTGAGGGAGTGAATGAATTGGAGATTGGGTGTGAGTGAGTGAGTGAGTGAGTGAGTGAGTGAGTGAGTGAGTGAGTGAGTGAGTGATTGAGTGAGTGAGTGAGTGAGTGAGTAAATGAGTGAGTGAGTTAGTGAGTTTGTGGGTGCCTTAGCAAGTGAGTGAGGGAGTATGTGGGTGGGTGAGTGTGTGAATGAGTGAGTGAGTGAGTGATTTAGTGAGTGAGTGGGTGAGTGAGTGAGTGGGTGTGTGGGCAAGTGAGTGAGTGAGTCAGGAATTGAGGAAGTGTGAGTGAGTGAGAGAGTGAGTGAGTTATTGAGTTATTGATTGAGTGACAGAGTGAGTGAGTGAATGAATGAGTTAGTGAGTGGTTGAGTGGGCCAGTGGGTGAATGAATGGGTGGGTGGGTATGTGACTGAGTGGGTGCATGAGTGAGTGAATGAATTGAATAGTGGATGTGTGAGTGAGTAGGTGAGTAATTGAGTGGGTGGATGAGTGAGTGAGTGAGTAAGTGAGTGAGTGAATGAGTGAGTGAGTGAGCGAGTGGGTGGGTGCGTGAGCAAGTGAGTGAGTGAGTGAGTGATTGAGTGAGTGGGTGGGTGAGTGCGTGACTGAGTGAGTGAGTGAATGAGTCAGTGACTGAGTGAGTGAGCAAGTGTGTCTGTGTGTGTGTGTGTGTGTGTGTGTGTGTGTGGTTGAGCGAGTGATTGAGTGAGTGGCTGAGTGAGTGCATGAGTGAGTGTGTGAGTGAGTGAGTGAGTGTTCCAGTGAATGTGAATATGGGTGAATGTGTGCCTGAGTGGGTCAGTGAATGAATGAATTGGAGATTGGGTGAAAGAGTGAGTGACTGAGTGGAT
>CM045732.1:40809847-40824847 GCA_024760905.1 Plotosus lineatus | reverse complement strand
CCGACGGTCACGGTCGTCCCCGCCGGCGCGCGTGCCCCCTCCACCCGCCCTCCGCCCCCTCACGGGGCGCGCGGGGCGGGCGGGGGCCGCCATACAGCGGGTCTCACTCGGTTGCCGCCGGGCGCATTCCCTCCACAGCGGTGCGCCGCAACCGGCTGCGGTTCGGCTTGGAAAGGTCCGGGGGCAAAGGTGGCTGGCGGCTCCGCGCCGAGAGCTCATACAGCGCCCCCCCGCCCCGACTTCGCCGCTTATCGCCGGGGCCGCGGGCGAGCTCACCTCCGCGCCCTCCCTCCCGGCAGGGCAGGGACGGGGCCCCTCCACCTCCGGCGTGGCTGTCGACCAGGCCGGACTGTCCCCAGTCCGCCACCCGACCGCGCCGCGCCGTCCAAGGCGAGTCAACTCGCGCTCAAAACCCCACGGCGCAATGAAAGTGAAGGCCGGCGCGCGCCGGCCGAGGTGGGATCCGCTCGTCCCCCACAAAGGGGCGCGCGGCGCACCACCGGCCCGCCTCTGCCGCCCCGCCGGCGAGGTGAAGCGAGAGCGCAAGCAATGGTACCCGAAAGATGGTGAACTATGCCCGGGCAGGGCGAAGCCAGAGGAAACTCTGGTGGAGGCCTGCAGCAGTCCTGACGTGCAAATCGGTCGTGAGTGAGTGTGTGAGTGAGTGAATGGGTGGCGGGTGCATGAGTGAATGCGTTTCTGAATGAGAGATTTGGTGAGTAAGTAATTTCAGTAAGTTGGTGGTTTAGACAGCATATGACTGAGTGAATGCTTATGGGTGAGTGAGTAAGTGAGTAGCTGAGGAATTGAGTGAGTGAGTGAGTGAGTGAGTGAGTGAGTGAGTGAGTGAGCGAGTGAGTGAATCATTGAGAGAGTGAGTGAATCATTGAGTGAGTGAGTAAGTTAGTGAGTGGGTGGGTGCGTGAGCAAGTGAGCGAGTGAATGAGTGAGTGAGTGATTGAGTGCATGATTGAGTGAGTGAGTGAGTGAGTGAGTGGGTGGGTGTGTGGGTGAATGTGTGGACGGGTGCATGAGTTAATGTGTGGCTGAGAGGTTTGGTGAGTGAGTAATTTCTGTACATTGGTGGTTTAGACAGCATATGACTGAGTGAGTACTTATGAGTGAGTGAGTAAGTGAGTGGCTGAGAAATTGAGTGAGTGCGTGAGCGAGTGCGTGAGTGAGTGAGTGAGTGAGTGGGTGGGAGAGTGAATGAGTGAGTGAGTGAGTGAGTGAGTGAGTGAGTGAGTGAGTGAGTGAGTGCGTGAGTGTGTGAGTCAGTGTTCCAGTGAATGTGAATATGCATGAATGAATGGTTGGGTGGATGAGTGAGCAAATTATTTTTTTAGTTGGCCAAGTTGATGGATGAGTGAGTGATTGAATGAATGAGTCAGATACTGGTTGTTTGCATGAGTCAGTGACTGGGTTGGTGAGAGGGTGAGAGAGTGAGTGAGTGGGCCAGTGGGTGAGTGAGTGGGTGAGTCAGTGAAATGGCCAGTGGGTGAATGAATGGGTGGGTGGGTCTGTGACTGAGGTGGTCGCTTGGTTATTGAGTGGGTGAGTAAGTGACTGAATTGGAGAGTCAGTGAGTGAGTGAGTGAGTGAGTCAGTCAGTGAGTCAGTGAGTCAGTGAGTAAATGAGTGAGTTAGTTAGTGAGTGTGTGGGTGTTTTAGCAAGTGATTGAGTGGGTCAGTGGGGAGGTGAGTGTGTGAATGAATGAGTGAGTGAGTGAGTGAGTGAGTGAGTATGTGAATGACTGAGAATGTAAGTGAGTGAGTGGATGCGTGAGCAAGTGGGTGATTGAGTGAGCGAGTGAGTGAGTGAGTGAGTGAGTAAGTGAGTGAGTGAGTGAGTGAGTGAAAGAGTGACTGAGTGAATGAGTGAGTGAGCGAGTGAGTGAGTGAGTGGATGCATGAGCAAGTGGGTGATTGAGTGAGCAAATGAGTGAATCATTGAGTGAGTGTAAGTGAGTGGGAGGGTGCGTGAGCAAGGGCGTGAGTGAGTGGGTGATGGGTGAGTAAGTGAGTGAATGAGTGAGTGAGCAAGTGAGCAAGTGAGTGGGTGCATGAGTCAGTGGGTCATTGAGCGAGTGAGTGAGTGAGTGAATTGGAGATTGGGTGTGTGATTGAGTGAGTGAGTGAGTGAGTGAGTGAGTGAGTGAGTGAGTAAGTCAGTGAGTAAATGAGTGAGTGAGTAATGAGTGTGTGGGTGCTTTAGCAAATCGGTGAGTAAGTGGGTGGGTGAGTGTGTGAATGAATGAGTGAGTGAGTGAGTCAATGAGTCAGTGAGTCAGTGAGTGAGTGCATGCGTGAGCAAGTGGGTGATTGAGTGAGTGAGTGAGTGAATCATTGAGTGAGTGAGTGAAACATTGAGTTAGTCTTTAAGTTAGTGAGTGGGTGGGTGCGTGAGTGAGTGAGTGAGTGAATGAATGAGTGAGTGTGTGAGTGGGTGTGTGAGTGGGTGAATGGGTGGGGGGTGCATGAGTGAATGCGTGGCTGAATGAGAGGTTTGGCGAAGGAGTAATTTCGGTAAGTTTGTGGGTGACTCAGCATATGACTGAGGGAGAGCTTCTTTGTGAGTGAGTGAGTGGATGCGTGAGCAAGTGGGTGATTGAGTGAGCAAGTGAGTGAATCATTGAGAGAGTGAGTGAATCATTAAGTGAGTGAGTAAGTTAGTGAGTGGGTGGGTGCGTGAGCAAGTGAGCGAGTGAATGAGTGAGTGAGTGATTGAGTGCATGATTGAGTGAGTGAGTGAGTGAGTGAGTGAGTGAGTGAGTGAGTGAGTGAGTGAGTGGGTGGGTGTGTGGGTGAATGTGTGGACGGGTGCATGAGTTAATGCGTGGCTTAATGAGAGGATTGGTGAGAGTAATTTCGGAATGTTGGTGGTTTAGACAGCATATGACTGAGTGAGTACTTACGGCGAGTGAGTAAGTGAGTGGCTGAGGAATTGACTGAGTGAGTGAGTGAGTGAGTGAGTGAATGGAAGAGTGGGTGTGTGAGTGGATCTGTGAGTGTGTGTATTCACTACTGAGTGAGTGTGTGAGTGAGTGAGTGAGTGAGTGAGTGAGTGAGTGAGTGAGTGAGTGAGTGAGTGAGTGAGTGAGTGCGTGAGTGTGTGACTGAGGGTTCCAGTGAATGTGAATATGCGTGAATGAATGGTTGGGTGCATCTGTGACTGAGTGGGTTAGTGAGTGAGTGAGTGAGTGAGTGAGTGAGTGAGTGAGTGAGTGAGTGAGTGAGTAAATGGAAGAGTGGGTGTGTGAGTGGATCTGTGAGTGTGTGTGTTCACTACTGAGTGAGTGAGTGAGTGAGTGAGTGAGTGAGTAGGTGAGTGAGTGAGTGAGTCAGTGAGTGAGTGAGTGGATGCATGAGCAAGTGGGTGATTGAATGAGCAAATGAGTGAATCATTGAGTGAGAGAGTAAGTTAGTGAGTGGGTGGGTGCGTGAGCAAGGGTGTGAGTGAGTGGGTGGTGGGTGAGTGAGTGAGTGAGTGAGTGAGTGAGCAAGTGAGTGGGTGATTGAGCAAGTGAGTGCGTGAATGAGTGAGTGAGTGAGTGAGTGAGTGGGTGGGTGTATGAGTGAGTGAGTGAGTGAGTGAGTGAGTAATTTCGGTATGTTGTTGGTTTAGACAGCATATGACTGAGTGAGTGCTTATGGGTGAGTGAGTAAGTGCGTAGCTGAGGAATTGAGTGAGTGAGTGAGTGAGTGAGTGAGTGAGTGAAAGAGAGTGTGTGTGATTGGATCTGTGAGTGTGTCTTCATTAGTGAGTGAGTGCGTGAGTGACTGAGTGAGTAAGTGAATGAGTGAGTGAGTGAGTGAGTAAGTGAGTGAGTGAAGGAGTGAGTGATTGAGTGTTCCAGTGAATGTAAATATAGGTGAATGAAAGGTTGAGTGGATCTGTGACTGGGTGGGTGAGTGAGTGAATGAATTGGAGATTGGGTGTGTGAGTGAGTGAGTGAGTGAGTGAGTATGTGAGAGAGTGAGTATGTGAGTGATTGAGTGGATGTGTGAGCAAGTGGGTGATTGAGCGAGTGGGTGAGTGAATGAGTGAGTGGGTGTGTGGGTGGTTGAATGTGTGGGTGGGTGCGACAGTTTGGTTTCGACAGCATATGACTATGACTACGTGAGTGCTTATGGGAGAGTGAGTGAGTGAGTGAATGGAAGAGTGGGTGTGAGTGGATCTGTAAGTGTGTGTCCATTACTGAGTGAGTGAGTCATTGAGTGAATGAGTGAGTGAGTGAGTGAGTGAGTGAGTGAGTGAGTCTGTGAGTGTGTGAGTGAGTGTTCCAGTGAATGTGAATATGGGTGAATGAATGGTTGTGTGGTATCTGTGACTGAGTGGGTGAGTGAGTGAATGAATTGGAGATTGGGTAAGTGAGTGAGTGAGTGAGTAAGAGTGAGTCAGTGAGTGAGTGAGTGAGTAAGAGTGAGTCAGTGAGTGAGTAAGTGAGTGAGTAAGTGACTGAGTGCATAATAGAGTGAGGGAAGTAGTGAGTGAGTGAGTGAGTGAGTGACTGAGTGCATGAGTGAGTGGGTGAGTGGGTGAATGAGTGGGCAGGTGCATGATTGAATGCGTGACTAAATGAGAGGTTGGTGAGTGAGTAATTTCGGTAAGTTGGCGGTTTAGACAGCATATGACTGAGTGAGTGCTTTCGGGTAAGTGAGTAAGTGAGAGGCTGAGAAATTGACTGAGTGAGTGAGTGAGTGAGTGAGTGAGTGAGTGAGTGAGTGAGTGAGTGATTGAGAGTGAATGGAAGAGTGGGTGTGTGGGTGGATCTGTGAGTGGATGCGTGAGCAAGTGGGTGATTGAGTGAGCGAGTGAGTGAGTGAGTCGGTGAGTGAGTGAGTGAGTGAGTGAGTGAGTGGATCTGTGTGTGTGTATGTGTTCATTAGTGAGTGAGTGTGTGAGTGTTCCAGTGAATGTCAATGTGGGTGAATGAATGGTTGGGTGGATCTGTGACTGAGTGGGTGAGTGAGTGAATGAATTGGAGATTCAGTGTGTGAGTGAGTGAGTGAGTGAGTGAGTGAGTGAGTAGATGTGTGAGTCAGTGAATAAATGAGTGAGTGAGTGAGTGAGTGAGTAATGAGTGAGTGTGTGAGTGGGTGTGTGAGTGGGTGAATGGGTGGGGGTGCATGAGTGAATGCGTGGCTGAATGAGAGGTTTTGTGAAGGAGTAATTTCGCTAAGTTCGTGGGTGAGTCAGCATATGACTGAGTGAGTGCTTCTGGGTGAGTGTGAGTGAGTGGATGAGTGATCAAGTGGGTGATTGAGTGAGCGAGTGAGTGAATCATTGAGTGAGTGAGTAAGTTAGTGAGTGGGTGGGTGCGTGAGCAAGTGAGCGGGTGAGTGAGTGAGTGAATGAGTGAGTGAGAGAGTGAGTGAGTAAGTGAGTGAGTGAGTGAGTGAGTAAGTGGGTGGGAGAGTGAATGAGTGAGTGAGTGAGTGAGTAAGTGAGTGAGTGAGTGAGTGAGTGAGTGAGTGAGTGAGTAAGTGGGTGGGAGAGTGAATGAGTGAGTGAGTGAGTGAGTGAGTGAGTGAGTGAGTGAGTGAGTGAGTGAGTGCGTGAGTGTGTGAGTCAGTGTTCCAGTGAATGTGAATATGCATGAATGAATAGTTGGGTGGATGAGTGAGCAAATTATTTTTTTAGTTGGCCAAGTTGATGGATGAATGAGTGATTGAATGAATGAGTCAGATACTGGTTGTTTGCATGAGTCAGTGAGTGGGTTGGTGAGAGGGTGAGAGAGTGAGTGAGTGGGCCAGTGGGTGAGTGAGTGGGTGAGTCAGTGAATTGGCCAGTGGGTGAATGAATGGGTGGGTGGGTCTGTGACTGAGGTGGTCACTTGGTTATTGAGTGGGTGAGTAAGTGACTGAATTGGAGAGTGAGTGAGTGAGTGAGTGAGTGAGTGAGTGAGTGAGTCAGTCAGTCAGTCAGTGAGTCAGTGAGTCAGTGAGTAAATGAGTGAGTTAGTTAGTGAGTGTGTGGGTGTTTTAGCAAGTGATTGAGTGAGTCAGTGGGGAGGTGAGTGTGTGAATGAATGAGTGAGTGAGTGAGTGAGTGAGTGAGTGAGTGAGTGAGTATGTGAATGAGTGAGTATGTAAGTGAGTGAGTGGATGCGTGAGCAAGTGGGTGATTGAGTGAGCGAGTGAGTGAATGAGTGAGTGAGTGAGTGAGTGAGTGAGTGAGTAAGTGAGTGAGTGAGTGAGTGAGTGAGTGAAAGAGTGACTGAGTGAATGAGTGAGTTAGCAAGTGAGTGAGTGAGTGAGTGAGTGAGTGAGTGGATGCATGAGCAAGTGGGTGATTGAGTGAGCAAATGAGTGAATCATTGAGTGAGTGTAAGTGAGTGGGAGGGTGCGTGAGCAAGGGCGTGAGTGAGTGGGTGATGGGTGAGTAAGTGAGTGAATGAGTGAGTGAGCAAGTGAGCAAGTGAGTGGGTGCATGAGTCAGTGGGTGATTGAGCGAGTGAGTGAGTCAGTGAGTGAGTAAATTAGTGAGTGAGTGAGTGGTGAGTGAATGAATGAGTGAGTGTGTGAGTCAGTACGTGAGTGAGTGAGTGTTCCAGTGAATGTGAATATTGGTGAATGAATGGTTGGGTGGATCTTGACTGAGTGGGTGAGTGAGTGAATGAATTGGAGATTGGGTGTGTGATTGAGTGAGTGAGTGAGTGAGTGAGTGAGTGAGTGAGTGAGTGAGTAAGTCAGTGAGTAAATGAGTGAGTGAGTAATGAGTGTGTGGGTGCTTTAGCAAATCAGTGAGTGAGTAAGTGAGTGGGTGAGTGTGTGAATGAATGAGTGAGTGAGTGAGTCAATGAGTCAGTGAGTGAGTCAGTGAGTGAGTGCATGCATGAGCAAGTGGGTGATTGAGTGAGGGAGTGAGTGAATCATTGAGTGAGTGAGTGAAACATTGAGTTAGTCTTTAGGTTAGTGAGTGGATGGGTGTGTGAGTGGGTGTGTGAGTGGGTGCATGAGTGAATGCGTGGCTGAATGAGAGGTTTGGCGAAGGAGTAATTTCGGTAAGTTGGTGGGTGAGTCAGCATATGACTGAGGGAGAGCTTCTGGTGAGTGAGTGAGTGAGTGGATGCGTGAGCAAGTGGGTGATTGAGTGAGCAAGTGGGTGATTGAGTGAGCAAGTGAGTGAATCATTGAGAGAGTGAGTGAATCATTGAGTGAGTGAGTAAGTTAGTGAGTGGGTGGGTGCGTGAGCAAGTGAGCGAGTGAATGAGTGAGTGAGTGATTGAGTGCATGATTGAGTGAGTGAGTGATTGAGTGAGTGAGTGAGTGCGTGGGTAAATGTGTGGACGGGTGCATGAGTTAATGCGTGGCTTAATGAGAGGATTGGTGAGTGAGTAATTTCGGAATGTTGGTGGTTTAGACAGCATATGACTGAGTGAGTACTTACGGGCGAGTGAGTAAGAGAGTGGCTGAGGAATTGACTGAGTGAGTGAGTGAGTGAATGGAAGAGTGGGTGTGTGAGTGGATCTGTGAGTGTGTGTTCACTCCTGAGTGAGTGAGTGAGTGAGTGAGTGAGTGAATGAGTGAGTGAGTGAGTGAGTGAGTGAGTGAGTGAGTGAGTGAGTGAGTGAGTGCGTGAGTGAGTGTTCCAGTGAATGTGAATATGCGTGAAAAAATGGTTGGGTGCATCTCTGATTGAATGGGTTAGTGAGTGAGTGAGTGAGTGAGTGAGTGAGTGAGTGAGTAGGTGAGTGAGTGAGTGAGTCAGTGAGTGAGTGAGTGGATGCATGAGCAAGTGGGTGATTGAATGAGCAAATGAGTGAATCATTGAGTGAGTAAGTTAGTGAGTGGGTGGGTGCGTGAGCATGGGTGTGAGTGAGTGGGTGGTGGGTGAGTGGGTGAGTGAGTGAGTGAGTGAGTGAGTGAGTGAGCAAGTGAGTGGGTGATTGAGCGATTGAGTGTGTGAATGAGTGAGTGAGTGAGTGAGTGGGTGGGTGTATGAGTGAGTGAGTGAGTGAGTGAGTGAGTGAGTGAGTGAGTAGGTGATAGGTTTGGTGAGTGAATAATTTCGGTATGTTGTTGGTTTAGACAGCATATGACTGAGTGAGTGCTTATGGGTGAGTGAGTAAATGAGTAGCTGAGGAATTGAGTTTTCCAGTGAATGTGAATATGCGTGAAAAAATGGTTGGGTGCATCTCTGATTGAGTGGGTTAGTGAGTGAGTGAGTGAGTGAGTGAAAGAGAGTGTGTGTGATTGGATCTGTGAGTGTGTCTTCATTAGTGACTGAGTGCGTGAGTGAGTAAGTGAATGAGTTAGTGAGTGAGTGAGTGAGTGAGTGAGTGAAGGAGTGAGTGATTGAGTGTTCCAGTGAATGTAAATATAGGTGAATGAAAGGTTGGGTGGATCTGTGACTGGGTGGGTGAGTGAGTGAATGAATTGGAGATTGGGTGTGTGAGTGAGTGAGTGAGTATGTGAGAGAGTGAGTATGTGAGTGATTGATTGGATGTGTGAGCAAGTGGGTGATTGAGCGAGTGGGTGAGTGAATGAGTGAGTGGGTGTGTGGGTGGGTGAGTGTGACAGTTTGGTTTCGACAGCATATGACTGAGTGAGTGCTTATGGGTGAGTGAGTAAGTGAGTGAGTGCGTGAGTGAGTGAGTGAGTGAATGGAAGAGTGAGTGTGAGTGGATCTGTAAGTGGGTGTCCATTACTGAGTGAGTGAGTCATTGAGTGAATGAGTGAGTCTGTGAGTCTGTGAGTGTGTGAGTGAGTGTTCCAGTGAATGTGAATATGGGTGAATGAATGGTTGTGTGGTATCTGTGACTGAGTGTTTGAGTGAGTGAATGAATTGGAGATAAGTGTGATAGAGATAATAGAGATAAGAGTGGGTAAGTGAGTGAGTGAGTGAGTGAGTGAGTAAGAGTGAGTCAGTGAGTGAGTAAGTGAGTGAGTGAGTGACTGAGTGCATAATAGAGTGAGGGAAGTAGTGAGTGAGTGAGTGAGTGACTGAGTGCGTGAGTGAGTGGGTGAGTGGGTGAATGAGTGGGCAGGTGCGTGATTGAATGCGTGACTAAATGAGAGGTTGGTGAGTGAGTAATTTCGGTAAGTTGGCGGTTTAGACAGCATATGACTGAGTGAGTGCTTTTGGGTAAGTGAGTAAGTGAGAGGCTGAGAAATTGAGTGAGTGAGTGAGTGAGTGAGTGAGTGAATGGAAGAGTGGGTGTGTGGGTGGATCTGTGAGTGGATGCGTGAGCAAGTGGGTGATTGAGTGAGCGAGTGAGTGAGTGAGTGGGTGAGTGAGTGAGTGAGTGAGTGAGTGGATCTGTGTGTGTGTGTGTATGTGTTCATTAGTGAGTGAGTGTGTGAGTGTTCCAGTGAATGTCAATGTGGGTGAATGAATGGTTGGGTGGATCTGTGACTGAGTGGGTGAGTGAGTGAATGAATTGGAGATTCGGTGTGTGAGTGAGTGAGTGAGTGAGTGGATGTGTGAGTCAGTGAATAAATGAGTGAGTGAGTGAGTGAGTGAGTAATGAGTGAGTGTGTGAGTGGGTGTGTGAGTGGGTGAATGGGTGGGGGTGCATGAGTGAATGCGTGGCTGAATGAGAGGTTTTGTGAAGGAGTAATTTCGCTAAGTTGGTGGGTGAGTCAGCATATGACTGAGTGAGCGCTTCTGGGTAAGTGTTAGTGAGTGGATGAGTGATCAAGTGGGTGATTGAGTGAGCGATTAAGTGAATCATTGAGTGAGTGAATCATTGAGTGAGTGAGTAAGTTAGTGAGTGGTTGGGTGCGTGAGCAAGTGAGCGGGTGAGTGAGTGAGTGAATGAGTGAGTGAGTGAGTGAGTGAGTGAGTAAATGGGTGGGAGAGTGAATGAGTGAGTGAGTGAGTGAGTGAGTGAGTGAGTAAGTGGGTGGGTGGGAGAGTGAATGAGAGAGTGAGTGAGTGAGTAAATGTGTGAGGCAGTGTTCCAGTGAATGTGAATATGCGTGAATGAATGGTTGGGTGCATCTGTGACTGAGTGGGTTAGTGAGTGAATGAGTGAGTGAGTGAGTGAGTGAGTGAGTAAATGGAAGAGAGGGTGTGTGAGTGGATCTGTGAGTGTGTGTTCACTACTGAGTGAGTGAGTGAGTGAGTGAGTGAGTGAGTGTTCCAGTGAATGTGAATATGCGTGAAAAAATGGTTGGGTGCATCTCTGATTGAGTGGTTTAGTGAGTGAGTGAGTGAGTGAGTAAGTGAGTGAGTCAGTGAGTCAGTGAGTGACTGAGTGGATGCATGAGCAAGTGGGTTATTGAATGAGCAAATGAGTGAATCATTGAGTGAGTGAGGAAGTTAGTGAGTGGGTGGGTGCGTGAGCAAGGGTGTGAGTGAGTGGGTGGTGGGTGAGTAAGTGAGTGAATGAGTGAGTGAGTGAGTGAGCAAGTGAGTGGGTGATTGAGCGAATGAGTGCGTGAATGAGTGAGTGAGTGAGTGAGTGAGTGAAAGAGTGGGTGGGTGTATGAGTGAGTGAGTTAGTGAGTGAGTGAGTGAGTGAGTGAGTGAGTGAGTGAGTGAGTGAGTGAGTGATTGCTTGTTCCAGTGAATGTAAATATAGATGAATGAAAGGTTGGGTGGATTTGTGACTGGGGGGGTGAGTGAGTGAATGAATTGGAGATTGGGTGTGTGAGTGAGTGAGTGAGTGAGTGAGTATGTGAGTGAGTGAGTATGTGAGTGAGTGAGTATGTGAGAGAGTGAGTTTCTGAGTGATAGAGTGGATGTGTGAGCAAGTGGGTGATTGAGCGAGTGAGTGAGTGAATGAATGAGTGGGTGTGTGGGTGGGTGAATGTGTGGGTGGGTGTGACAGTTTGGTTTCGACAGCATATGACTGAGTGAGTGTTTATGGGTGAGTGAGTAAGTGAGTGAGTGAGTGAGTGAGTGAGTGAGTGAGTGAGTGAGTGAGTGAGTGAGTGAGTGAATGGAAGAGTGGGTGTGAGTGGATCTGTAAGTGTGTGTCCATTACTGAGTGAGTGAGTCATTGAGTGAATGAGTGAGTGAGTGAGTGAGTGAGTGAGTGAGTGGTTGAGTCTGTGAGTGTGTGAGTGAGGGTTCCAGTGAATGTGAATATGGGTGAATGAATGGTTGTGTGGTATCTGTGACTGAGTGGGTAAGTGAGTGAATGAATTGGAGATTGGGTAAGTGAGTGAGTGAGTAAGAGTGAGTCAGTGAGTGAGTAAGTGAGTGAGTGAGTGAGTGAGTGACTGAGTGCGTGAGTGAGTGGGTGAGTGGGTGAATGAGTGGGCAGGTGCATGATTGAATGCGTGGCTAAATGAGAGGTTGGTGAGTGAGTAATTTCGGTAAGTTGGCGGTTTAGACAGCATATGACTGAGTGAGTGCTTTCGGGTAAGTGAGTAAGTGAGAGGCTGAGAAATTGACTGAGTGAGTGAGTGAGTGAGTGAGTGAGTGAGTGAGTGAGTGAGTGAGAGTGAATGGAAGAGTGGATGTGTGGGTGGATCTGTGAGTGGATGCGTGAGCAAGTGGGTGATTGAGTGAGCGAGTGAGTGAGTGAGTGAGTGAGTGAGTTGATCTGTGTGTGTGTGTATGTGTTCATTAGTGAGTGAGTGTGTGAGTGTTCCAGTGAATGTCAATGTGGGTGAATGAATGGTTGGGTGGATCTGTGACTGAGTGGGTGAGTGAGTGAATTAATTGGAGATTCGGTGTGTGAGTGAGTGAGTGGATGTGTGAGTCACTGAATAAATGAGTGAGTGATTGAGTGAGTGAGTAATGAGTGAATGTGTGAGTGGGTGTGTGAGTGGGTGAATGGATGGGGGTGCATGAGTGAATGCGTGGCTGAATGAGAGGTTTTGTGAAGGAGTAATTTCGCTAAGTTGGTGGGTGAGTCAGCATATGAGTGAGCGCTTCTGGGTGAGTGTGAGTGAGTAGATGAGTGATCAAGTGGGTGATTGAGTGAGCGAGTGAGTGAATCATTGAGTGAGTGAGTGAATCATTGAGTGAGTGTGTAAGTTAGTTAGTGGGTGGGTGCGTGAGCAAGTGAGCGGGTGAGTGAGTGAGTGAGGAGTGAGTGAGTGCATGATTGAGTGAGTGAGTGAGTGAGTGAGTGAGTGAGTGAGTGAGTGTGTGGGTGAGTGAGTGAGTAAGTGGGTGGGAGAGTGAATGAGTGAGTGAGTGAGTGAGTGAGTGAGTAAGTGGGTGGGAGAATGAATGAGTGAGTGAGTGAGTGAGTGAGTGAATGTGTGAGTCAGTGTTCCAGTGAATGTGAATATGTGTGAATGAATGGTTGGGTGCATCTGTGACTGAGTGGGTTAGTGAGTGAATGAGTGAGTGAGTGAGTGAGTGAGTGAGTGAGTGAGTGAGTGAGTGAGTGAGTAAATGGAAGAGAGGGTGTGTGAGTGGATCTGTGAGTGTGTGTTCACTACTGAGTGAGTGAGTGAGTGAGTGAGTGAGTGAGTGAGTGTTCCAGTGAATGTGAATATGCGTGAAAAAATGGTTGGGTGCATCTCTGATTGAGTGGTTTAGTGAGTGAGTGAGTGAGTGAGTAAGTGAGTGAGTCAGTGAGTCAGTGAGTGAGTGAGTGGATGCATGAGCAAGTGGGTTATTGAATGAGCAAATGAGTGAATCATTGAATGAGTGAGGAAGTTAGTGAGTGGGTGGGTGCGTGAGCAAGGGTGTGAGTGAGTGGGTGGTGGGTGAGTAAGTGAGTGAATGCGTGAGTGAGTGAGTGAGCAAGTGAGTGGGTGATTGAGTGAGTGAGTGCGTGAATGAGTGAGTGAGTGAGTGAGTGAGTGAGTGAAAGAGTGGGTGGGTGTATGAGTGAGTGAGTGAGTGAGTGAGTGAGTGAGTGAGAGAGAGAGTGAGTGAGTGAGTGAGTGAGTGAGTGAGTGAGTGAGTGAGTGAGTGAGTGATTGCTTGTTCCAGTGAATGTAAATATAGCTGAATGAAAGGTTGGGTGGATTTGTGACTGGGGCGGTGAGTGAGTGAATGAATTGGAGATTGGGTGTGTGAGTGAATGAGTGAGTGAGTGAGTATGTGAGTGAGTGAGTATGTGAGTGAGTGAGTATGTGAGAGAGTGAGTATGTGAGTGATTGAGTGGATGTGTGAGCAAGTGGGTGATTGAGCGAGTGGGTGAGTGAATGAATGAGTGGGTGTGTGGGTGGGTGAATGTGTGGGAGGGTGTGACAGTTTGGTTTCGACAGCATATGACTGAGTGAGTGCTTATGGGTGAGTGAATAAGTGAGTGAGTGCGTGAGTGAGTGAGTGAGTGAGTGAGTGAGTGAGTGAGTGAGTGAGTGAGTGAGTGAATGGAAGAGTGGGTGTGAGTGGATCTGTAAGTGTGTGTCCATTACTGAGTGAGTGAGTCATTGAGTGAATGAGTGAGTGAGTGAGTGAGTGAGTGGTTGAGTCTGTGAGTGTGTGAGTGAGTGTTCCAGTGAATGTGAATATGGGTGAATGAATGGTTGTGTGGTATCTGTGACTGAGTGGGTAAGTGAGTGAGTGAGTGAGTGAGTGAGTGAGTAAGAGTGAGTCAGTGAGTGAGTAAGTGAGTGAGTGAGTGAGTGAGTGACTCAGTGCATAAGAGTGAGGGAAGTAGTGAGTGAGTGAGTGAGTGACTGAGTGTGTGAGTGAGTGGGTGAGTGGGTGAATGAGTGGGCAGGTGCATGATTGAATGCGTGGCTAAATGAGAGGTTGATGAGTGAGTAATTTCGGTAAGTTGGCGGTTTAGACAGCATATGACTGAGTGAGTGCTTTCGGGTAAGTGAGTAAGTGAGAGGCTGAGAAATTGACTGAGTGAGTGAGTGAGTGAGTGAGAGTGAATGGAAGAGTGGATGTGTGGGTGGATCTGTGAGTGGATGCGTGAGCAAGTGGGTGATTGAGTGAGCGAGTGAGTGAGTGAGTGAGTGAGTGAGTGAGTGGATCTGTGTGTGTGTATGTGTTCATTAGTGAGTGAGTGTGTGAGTGTTCCAGTGAATGTCAATGTGGGTGAATGAATGGTTGGGTGGATCTGTGACTGAGTGGGTGAGTGAGTGAATTAATTGGAGATTCGGTGTGTGAGTGAGTGAGTGGATGTGTGAGTCACTGAATAAATGAGTGAGTGATTGAGTGAGTGAGTAATGAGTGAATGTGTGAGTGGGTGTGTGAGTGGGTGAATGGATGGGGGTGCATGAGTGAATGCGTGGCTGAATGAGAGGTTTTGTGAAGGAGTAATTTCGCTAAGTTGGTGGGTGAGTCAGCATATGAGTGAGCGCTTCTGGGTGAGTGTGAGTGAGTAGATGAGTGATCAAGTGGGTGATTGAGTGAGCGAGTGAGTGAATCATTGAGTGAGTGAGTGAATCATTGAGTGAGTGTGTAAGTTAGTTAGTGGGTGGGTGCGTGAGCAAGTGAGCGGGTGAGTGAGTGAGTGAGTGAGTGAGTGAGTGCATGATTGAGTGAGTGAGTGAGTGAGTGAGTGAGTGAGTGAGTGTGTGGGTGAATGTGTGGACGGGTGCATGAGTTAATGCGTGGCTGAATGAGTGTTTTGGTGAGTGCGTAATTTTGGTATGTTTGTGGTTTCGACAGCATATGACTGAGTGAGAACTAATGGGTGAGTGAGGACGTTCGTGGCTGAGGAATTGACTGAGTGAGTGAGTGAGTGAATGTAAGAGTGGGTGTCTGAGTGGATCTGTGAGTGTGTGTTCACGACTGAGTGAGTGCGTGAGTGAGTCAGCGGATGAGTGAGTGAATGTGTGAGTTAGTGAGTGAGTGAGTGAGTGCGTGAGTGCGTGAGTGTGTGAGTGAGTGTTCTATTGAATGTGAATATGCGTGAATGAATGGTTGGGTGCATCTGTGACTGAGTGGGTGAGTGAGTGAGTGAGTGAGTGGGTGAGTGAGTGAGTCAGTGAGTGAGGGAGTGGATGCATGAGCAAGTGGGTGATTGAATGAGCAATTGAGTGAATCATTGAGTGAGTGAGTGAGTGAGTGAGTGAGTGAGTGGGTGCGTGAGTGAGTGAGTAAGAGTGAGTCAGTGAGTGAGTAAGTGAGTGAGTGGGTGGGTGAGTGGGTGAATGCGTGGCTAAATGAGAGGTTTGGTA
>CM045732.1:40797347-40804847 GCA_024760905.1 Plotosus lineatus | reverse complement strand
GGGAGATGGAGTAATAGCAAACAGTACGAGGGAAGCTTTAATTACCAATAACTCTCTGGACATTACCTCGGTCTATTGAATGATGTTTTGTGCGTATTTTTAAAATATTTTCACTTGAATTTAGCGGAAACAAGTGTAGAATACTCTGTTGGTCTTGGTTCTCAAATAATTTGTAATAATTATGTAGCATGCTGTCGTTAATGTGACCTTCTGGTTCAATTGATCCTGTTTCACAATGTTGGAAGCTTATTATGTACATTCTTCAATACATCCATTTTTAAAATTGTCGATTTTGGCCCAGTATTCAAGTGTACAGTACTTCAACTTTTAATTCGGAAAAATTTTTACAATAGGCAGTATGGAGTCATAGCAGCTAGCACGTTCACCTCACAGCATAAAGGTCCTTTGGTTTGAGTCCTGTGTTTGGCGAGGGCATGTCTGTGTTCTCTCCATTCTTGTGTGGTTGTCCTTCAGGGTGCTCTGGATTCCTCTTACAGCCCAAAGACGTCAGTGATTCACGTCAGGGTGAGTGTGAATAGTTTTGTGGTCTTTCCCCCCCCCTGCAATGGATTGGTGATGTGTCCCTGGGTGTACCTTAACTATGCCCTGAATCAACTGAGATAAGCTCCAACATCTGTATGACAAGATAAATCAGTCCATCGAATGAATGAATTAATTAATGAAGTTGTTATATTTCCCAGCTTGGTACAAAAAAAACTACACACATCGATTTCATGATATTATTCTGTCTGGAATGCTTGTAGTATATCATGGGAACACTGAGTGCGAGGATGGAATTAAAACCTGGATAATGCACACACACACACACACACACACACACACACACACACACACACACACACACACACACACACACACACACATCTAGTGGGAGTTTAGTGTAGCCAGTCAACCTAATAGCTTGTTATAGAAAGGTGGGAGGAGACAAGAGGATCGGGGGAAAGCCAGTGTAAACATAACACAAACAACAGATATAGAACACCTACAATAAATACATTCATAATGTTTGCTCTCAATTAAAAATGGCACATGTTAAATCTCCAACATGGGAAATTGTGAATGTAGCTTGTCTTTAATAAATGATCCTTACAAGACTGATTCACAATATCTTGCATTAGCACTGTGCTTAGAATAAAGACATGACTGCATTAAAAAAAAGATAATAGCGCAACCTACACTGACAATCAAATTATTATTTGTACACAGGAGTCGCGGCATTGAGGTCTGTTGGTGGTCCAACCCCTACCTGATCCCCTTGATGTTGAGGAAGTTGGATGTGTAGTTTCAGTATGATGAAGCTACGGCACACACAGTTGGAAGATCACTGGAAAAGCTGATGGGAATGTTTCCGGATCAGGTGATCTCATGGTGATGTCAGGCGGCGGCCCGTTCCCCTGACGCCGCCCATTGTGACTTTTGTTTTTCCTGTATTGTTACCTTAAATTACATGTCTATAGTCATCCACCCCAAACTCCTGAAGCCCTTAAGGTTACTATTCAGTGGAGGTCACCCAGTATTGCACCCGTCAAGCCACGCAGCCTTCAGAAATCACCTCAGAGTGTACAGACGATGACAGGAGTGTTTGAAGGATCATCTTTAAATCATGACACATACAAACTGCACTAAACCAAACTCCAGGTGTAAAAATAATGATTTACATGTTTCACTTTAATTGTTTTTGTTTTTCCTTTGAAGAGTGGGTTTTATTGAGTCCAGTATAGGATTCGGTCACTGATAGTGATAATTTAAATGTCAAGGACATTAGAAAACATAAATAATTAACCTTTGAGAAGAGAAGAAACAAGGCTGTTCATTTTATTTTTTCAGTGCATGTAATGCTAATTACCGTGTTTCCCTGAAAATAAGACCTAACCATAAAATAAGACCTAGCGTGATTTTACAAGATGATTTTAATATAGGCCCTCCCCTTAAAATAAGCCCTAGTTGAGAGCGGCAGCAATTCATTGGCCTGCTACTCACTCAATCTAGGGCTTGAGGTGAAAGCGCTGACTCCTCTATTAGGCAGCTTTACCTAGGGTACGCTCTCAAAGCATCAATCCTTGCGTGTCGATGACGGCAGCGACTGCTTTAAGACGAGGACAAACACTTGCGTCCATAAAAATTGCTAAAATCGTTCGATATTAAAATATTTAAAAAAATAAAGAAATATAACGAAATAAGAATATATAAAGACAAAGATATATTATAAGACATGTAATAGAAAAAAATGTAAAATACATCATCACCTAAAAATAAGCCCTAGTATCATATTTTGGTCGGAAAATTAATATAAGCCCTGTCTTATTTTCGGGGAAACACGGTATATATGTGCACAGTTAATGGACGCACCCAAGTGTTCAGAATTTTGAAATGTTTGATTAATGCACATTAATAACCTCGCATTCTTTTTTAAATGCAGTGAAGTTGAATGCCTTTAAAATTATAAAAGTAAAAGTAAATAGCAATCAGTCTGAACAGATCCTGAATTGCATTTGTGAAGAATTATCATCTCCAAACTCCTGATCTGTTTCAACAGCACAACCAAGCCTTGTCCAAAACAAACATGTCACATTCTTTACAGCCTGCTTCTCTTTTCCTGATTCACTTTGTGTGACACAAAATCTTCACCAGTATAGCAAGATGTTTTAAACTCATTTATTTACTTCAGGTTCATTAAATCATGGAATTATAACTGCAAACAATTTCCAAAATCAATCTGTCCTCTGATTTTAGAACTGGTCCAGAACTTTACTCCCCATCTGACCCTTTCTCTCTCAGTCATTAGCTCATCACTTATAACTGTGTTTTGCAGTGTTTGGTATCATCCTTCTCCTTTTGCTTGATGAATTCCCCACCAGAGATTTCTGGGAGGGGGTGGCAGGCAACTCGCAAGCCAACAGCGCCATAAGCCCTGTTCCATCCCCCTCCACCCCCCAGCCTGTTCTTCTCCGTCAACAGCCACTTGTTCAAATAATTAAAGAGTAATATCTCACTTTACCTCCCTCTTCTCTTCCAAGCCTTCTTCCCATGGCCTGGTGCCTTGAGGCCTCGCACGTTTTCTCCAGGCATGGATTTCCATCATGCTCCAGGTGTGCCCTCCCCGAGTGTCCTTGAGCACTGTTTATGCTAAAAGTGCACCGCGAGGAGAAGACATTTAGCAACACTTCTTGTCCACCCCCACCCCCCAACTCCTTTTGTGACACTCAAGCACAGAGTGGGTCTTGATTCTGAACAGTTAAAATAGAAGTGTATCGTTTTACTCTCAAAGTAAATAGTGAATTATCTTTAATCCTCTGTTTGTTGTGAATTATGGTAGAATTGATGCTGTGATAAGCAGCAATTTACAAAAAATTCAAGAAAATGGTTTTCAGAAGACAGACAAAAGTTTGAGTTACTCATACACCATAAACTGGTACAACGGCCAGTGATTTGTTAGCAGTGGTTTATTGCACCAGTCAGATACAGCTGTTGATTATATTCAAGCAGGGTTTTCAAAACACCACGACAGAGCTTATCTTTTATGTGGAGTTCAGAATGTCTGCTGGAGACAGGGAGGGTGAGTGAGAGTGAAAAACACGAGAGAGAGAGAAAGAGAGAGAGAGAGAGAGAGAGAGAGAGAGAGAGAGCTTTGTCCAGCTGGGCTCCGTCTTCTTATTAGACTGTTGTCTCTTTTCCCTTCACCTACTTGATTGTAGGGTGTAGACATCCGCCATTCCTTGATTCTTTACATTGAACATCTGGAACCAGTGCAGACAAACAGTCGACTAGATTAATGAAGAATTACTTAAATATGATGAGAAATATGTTTGATTTTCTGGTTGCAGAGAATCAGAATCAGGAACAGGGCCGCACGGTTGCACAGTGGTTAGTATGTTCGCCTCAAAGCAAGAAGGTCCCTGTTGGATTTCTGGACTCAGGGCATTTCTATGGTTTCCTCTGGGTACTCCGGTTTCGTCCCAAAGTCTAGAAACATGTACAGTAGGCTGATCCAAATCACCCTTCAGAGTTAGTGTAACTGCGAGTGTGAACAGTTTATGTGCTGACCATGCAATGGCCCGGTGAGCTCTTCAGAGTGTCAGCCTCCCCATAATCCTAATTAGGGCTAAGTGACTTAGGAAATGAGTGAATGATTATTCACACCAAAGGAATTCAGATGCTTGTTTCCTAAAAATTGCTTTTAAAAGGAAAGATGGATATTTATTTTGTTGTAAAATTGTGTATTGATAAATTTGTGTTTAAGAAAAGTGTTATATCCTCTAATCGTGGGGAATGTTAATGGTGTGCTGAAATCATCAAATCCGACTAAAGCATTTTAATAGATCTGTCAGAATATATGTTAATTCCCACTCCACCCTCCACTTCCCCACCTCCAGCACCACCAGCACCACCAGCACCAGCACCCTGCCCAAAAAATGGAGTTCATACACATTCACATGGATCTTGTTACTTCTCTGAGGACACTTAAGAAGCTTCTGAATTATTGGGTTAGGACTGTTTTAGTAATAATTACCAAATAATATCAGTTGCGGTTATCGGTGTATTATTTTAAGTTGTGGACCCGCAAAACATTGGAAAGTGACATCTTTGAGAAAACTTCTCATTGCACTCATGGAACTCATGGCACTTTTAAAGGCTGAAACGATGCTAATGTGCGCGCACACACACACACACACACACACACACACACACACACACACACACACACACACACACACACCCCATGCGTGCGTGCAAACACACACACACACACACACACACACACACACACACACACACACCCCATGCGTGCGTGCAAACACACACACACACACACACATACACACACACACACACACACACACACACACACATACTCTCTCTCTCTCTCTCTCTCTCTGTTCCTCTCTCTCTAACTCTGTGCGAAGGCCATACAATGGAGTGTAACAAAGTGAAATGTCTTTAATGGCGCTCTCAAGTAACAAAACACTTTATTCATACAATAGGTTCTATAAGTACATTTGAATTAAGAGTAATACTTGAAATTACTCTTTTACCAGAAAAACTCGTGTCTGTAAAAGGAGATTGGCATGAAAGGGAACGACAGCACCTGAAATAACTTGTGTTTTTGCAAATCGCATTCCATCTCCCAGAGCTTGTGAATGATGTGCAGCATGAACGTTGCAAATGTCTGCAGTCTGATTGAGAATGTTCAAGACTGCATGAGCACATCTTCTTTGTGTTTTTTTGCACAAAAGTGGCTTGTCTAAATCTTTTCTGAATTAGATTAAGGAAAACATTTTCTCATCTCTGAGCTCCATCATTACAGAGTTCCACGTAATGCGCAAATCAAACATAACATTTTAGTCTTTAGTTCATTGGTCTTTAGTTCATTTGACAACTTTACGTCAAGTCTTTTTTTTTCTGTTAGCTAGTAATCTGAAAACACTTTCAGCACTCTTTAGGTGATGATTGGATGATAATGAAAGAAAGCCATAAATAAATAGCTGGATCCAAAGTTTATGCTGCAAACACAGGTTCAAGGCATGAGCACCCCCTGGACAGGATGGCTATTGATTACAGAGCTTATGTATTTACACACACACACACACACACATGAGAGAGAGAGAGAGAGAGAGAGAGAAAGAGGAGGGGGGGGAGTGGGAGAAAGAGAAGAGATAGCAGAAAGAAACAGCAATCTGGCTACCCTTGGGAGGCCGAAGGGACCCGAAGCACCTGGACTCATACAGACACAGAAAAAGAATAGCCTACAGTGGTCGACAGATACAGTCGTTGCAAAGAGTCGACGAACGCAAAGATTACCTTTGACCATTCTTTATAATGCATGAATATAGATATAAAACAAAGATTGCAAAGAATACAGATCTACAGCCTGAATCGCCTATTTATTTATCCCTGAGATCAGGGTATCGTAATTACCTGGTCTTTGTGGAGCCAGGTTCCTCTTCAGCCATGAACCGCTTCAAGCTTTCTACTTCTACTGTGAGGCATCAGCTGACAATTTACTGTCTAACATGCTGCATGGTTTATTGCAACTGTTTAGTTCTCTCGAAATGGACACATGATACAAAACTTTCTGCATGCCCCTTGCCAATACATTAAATGCAATGAGATAATATTTAGGGTGTGGGATTGTTATCTTGGGGTTGATTATTTATTTTGTGGTGCAGATGCAATTGAAGCCAGAAACATATGAGTATCATATACCATGTGGTGATGCTTGAACCTAATAAAACATAAATTAGCACCCCAACCCAAGCCTTTGTGGCTTTTCCTTTACGATACTTGGCGTAGGAGGAGATGGGAAGATATGCTTAGCAGCTGTTACTGTAAGTGGAGTCATGGGATAAAAAGGCAACATTTTATAACCTGAGTGTCAAGTACGTGTCATCAACTTGATTAAAAAAGACGAAGGAAAACCAAGAAGATTATTGTAAATCCATAAAAACATACAGATGTTTGGAAAAATTATGCTTAGAGATTTTACTCCCGTCTTTACAGTAAAGCACTTCAAAAAGGGGGAATACAGATGTGCTTGTTTGTTTTGTTTGGTTGGTTGGTTGTTGTTGTTGTTGTTGTTGTTGTTGTTGTTGTTGTTGCATTGCAAAGCATAGAGAAAATGTGGCTGTGCAACACTGTTCCGGTGTTCAGGTTTTCAGAAATAAAGCAAATTCGAAACCTGTTGCAGGTCAAATAACACAATCGTTGGTACTTTATCATTACTGAATTATTATTATTTTGGCTTATTCGAAATAGAAATTAACCAGATCCATTCAAGTACATAATGAATATTTTTGAAACCATGTTTTCAATAGTTCGCTATAATCTGAAGCAATTTCACATTTCATTCAAGTTAAATGTATTAATGGACAGCAAATACTCAATCTTTCAACTCAGATTTTTTTTAACTTTCTTGTCACATCCATCTCCACATTTTCCTTTTTCTTCACTAACAATATGACAGGTTCTTCAGCCTTCATAAATATATTTTACCTCCTCCTCCTCAGTCAAGGAATCATGTTGCAACTTTTGCTCCTACAGTATCAGCAGCACCTCTACAATGTCAGGGGTATATTAATCTGTCAAGAGTCATGTTGAAGGTCACTTAATTGCTCACTAATATGTCTCTTAGAGCACAGTGACAGATGCAAACTATTCTTACTAATGTTATTTTATTTCTATTAGTGGTCTTGCAGGCACACCCCTATGTAATTAGGTGTATAATTTCTGTCGTATGTGGTGGAGACTATGTACTGTCTCATACACACACACACACACACACACACACACACACACACACACACACACACACACACATGCACACACACGCACATGCACACACACACACACACACTCACACACACACACACATACACACACACACACACACACACACACACACACACACCCACATATATATATATATATATATATATATATATATATATTTTTTTTTTTTTTTTTTTTTTTTTGTGTGTGTGT